>JABSTQ010002037.1:0-106557 GCA_013358835.2 Ixodes persulcatus
CTTTCTCAGGATGCTTCGCACTTGCTGGCCCATGAACCCAGCGAGGACCTGCACACAGTACTTGACATTAGCACCAAAGCTGATTGTCAGCTGCAGCCACCTCAGTCGTTCAAATTGTTAAGGATGTTGCCTTGAAGATTTCACAGAAAAGGTGCTGCGCCTTTAGCTTTACAAGGCACCTATGCGAAAACGTCTAACTGGGACCGGTTGGCATCTCGACTGGTTTTAATTGGGACTAACTGGGCCCAAGTGGGAATTAGCTGACACCAATAGGAGTCCAACTGTGACCAGCTGAGGGGTCAACTGGCTTGAACCATTCCCAATCGGGAGTCAACTGGCTTGACCATGCCCAGATGGGAACGGGTGGGGGTAAACTGGGACCAGTTAAGGAGTTAACTGGTTGGAGGGATTCCCAGAGGGAATTTAAATTGTTTTCCCATTCCCAGTTGGGGTTCACATGCTGTGTCATTTTGGACAAGATGGGAGTGTATTGATCTTCGCTGCACATAAATAAACCTTTAATTACTAGGTATACATTTATGTATTTATAAAAATATGTATAATGGCAACGTACATATATTTTTTATAAATTGCACTATAATTAGCGGCATAAAAGGTGTTTACTTAAATTAACATTTATGTACATATATAAAAATGTATTAAACATTTATAAAAAAACCTACTATTTTTTTTTTTTTTAAATTGGACCCAGCAGGCCGTTGTGACGCGCACGCGGATTAGTTTTACGCGTTGTCGACAGATGGCGCTGCACATGCGAAGCGGATTTAACCTTTCGTACAGTAAGCTAGGCCAAAAAATTCAGCAATCCTTACCGGGACTGATGTATGCGGATGATATCGTACTAATGGCTAACAACAGGATAGATTTGCAGGACTTAATGAGCATCTGTGGTAGGGAAGGAGAGGAATTAGGTTTAGAATTCAGTAGTGAAAAATTAGCAGTCATGATTTTTAACAATGATGATGTTGAGAGACTGAAGATACAGAATATTACAGTTGAGAGAGCTAGTAAATACAAGTATCTTGGAGTATGGATATGTGATGGTGCAGAATATCTCAGTGAGCATGAAAAGTATATAATAGGTAAGGGCAACAGAAATGCAGCTGTAATGAAAAATAGAGCACTTTGGAATTACAACAGGTGGTGAGAGAGATTTGGAAAGGGGTCATGGTGCCTGGCTTGACTTTTGGAAACGCAGTGCTATGCATGAAATCCGAAGCGCATGCAAGACAAGAAATAAAACAGCGTGGAGTAGGTAGGCTGGCTTTGGGGGCACATTGCAAAACACCAAACCAGGGAGTACAAGGAGACATGGGATGGGGGTCGTTTGAGGGCAGGGAAGCTGTGAGCAAGATAGAATTTGAGGATCGGTTGAGACAAATGGGGCAAATGGATGGGGAGCAATGGGCACGAAAGGTTTTCAGCCATTTATACATGAGGAGTATAGACACAAAATGGAGACAGCGCACTAGGAAATTAAGAGGAAAGTTTTTAGGCTATAGTGGGGAAGAAGAAAGTTAAGGCCACAGAAAGAGATTGGTGGATAGAGGGAATGCAGACCAAGAAGGCTCTGGAAAGCTATAGATTAAACAAAACAGTTATTGCCAAAGAAAGCATTTATGACAATTCTAGGGGAAGCTCATTGTTGTTTGAGGCAAGGACAGGTGTTTTGCGAACCAGAACATACAGAGCGAAGTACCAGGAAATGGAAACAGTGTGCGCTGCTTGTGGAGCAGAGGACGAGACGGCTGAGCACTTGATACTCTACTGCAAAGGGCTTCACCCAATGCATACCGAAGACAACATAGATTTAATAAAGTCATTGGGTTTTAGAAACAGCGAAGGAAAAGTGGATGTCAAGACAGTAGAGATTACCAAGCAAAGATTAAGGGAATGGTGGCAGAAAGTGAGAGAAAACTAGGCATTTTCGATTAACTGATGGCAAGGGGGTTAAATAGCCTCACTTTCTTTTCAGTACGGAGTGAATATAGTTTTCACATTTAAATATTCTAAGCTTAAAGGGTAAGACAAAATGGCTAGGTGGCGCAAGCTACCGCCCGATCCAAAGGGCTCAGCCGTATTCATCCATCCATCCATCCATCCGGTGGTCGGTAGAGAAGGGAAGCCATCGCCGAAGTTGGTGCATTGATAAACGTGTCGTTATGTCAAAACCATATCTGCGCTTCTTGCGACCCAACTAAATACGCCATGGTGGTCACGGTGAACTTCGAGGGCAGAAAGCTGCAGTTCAGCGATCGGAGGGCACCCAGGGAAAACCAGACGGAAGAGAAAACAGCTTCGGAGGACACAGTGGTAAAAATGGCGGAAAGTCTACCTCGAAAATGTTCGACTGTTGTGTTTGATTGTAAGGTGGGTGCGCAACCGCATCCTACCAGGACTTCACCTGCGCAACGCGGAAACACGGGTGAGCACCTTTCTTCACGCGATGGAGAGAAGCTGGGGACGTCGCCACGGATGCTGACAGACGCCAGCGGCTAATCTTTAACCCGCACGAATACTAGCTCTGAAAGGGCGATTCAATCGTCGCAATTAGCTAACGAGGCAGCTGAAGCGGTCCTTACAGAGCTAAACTGCGCTTCCTTCAACCCGGAAACGTGGACGTCACCGAACCTTATTCTCATTCTCGGTTTTTGACAATAAAGTCTGGTCAATCTTGCATTTTGTGCCGTGTTTCGTTGCTGGCGTTGGCACCAGCGGGGCCAATCGGTTCCGTAAACCAGCTACACCAGTTGGATCCAACCAATAATTTAGATCGCCACCTGCGCGGGGCAATTTTCAGTTCCCCTTTTTACGGCCAGCCTTGCAATCTTTGCCGCCCTATATTCGCGCTCTTTAGTGCAGCGGCATAACGCAAGTACTGTACATACCTTGTTGCCCATCCGGCTTAGGTGGACGCCGTCGCGGCCGATCCACTGGTGCCACTCGTCAGCCAGCCCGTCGAGGAACGTGAACCCTTCCCTGCGACACAACTCTCGCAGCAGCGAGTTCACCTCTCGGTGACGGTCATTTAAAGCCTCGATCTCTGCAGCGTGACTACGCTGCCATTCCAATGAGCAGAACCTATTCTCCCGTCTCGGAAGAACGGCAGAAAAGGCGATCTGCATCATTGGATTGCGTTCACAGATCTGGGCAGCTAGACGACGATATTTGTCGATGTACACGCTGGCACTAATATTGGAATTATTAGTGCCGACGTGCAGGATGACAACATAAAAATCGGGTAGCCTCTCAGACACCTGGGAAAACAAGTGCTCGATTCTAATACCACTAAACGCCGCAACCTCAACAGCCATCCGACTATTCAATTGGAAGTACTGGGGCAAGTACTTCACCATCGAATCGCCGGCTACCAAAACTCGAGGCATGTTGGGGGTGCGATCAAGGCTAAAATACAAAGAGTAGCACTAGATACGGAAAATGTATTGCTAAAAAGAACACGACAATGCTAAACAAAACGCTTCAAAGAGTGCGAAAATCAGGCAAAAGAGCTTGCGTGACCGCAGCCGACAGCAGAGCGGCCAGGAAGGAATGGGGGCAGACCAGGCAGACGCAGGGCACATGTCATAACAAAGGCAACATCCGGGGCCGGGGATGATACGTCAGTTCCGGCGTCGAAGGAGTGATTTCCACACGGCCGTCTCTCCTCCGACGGGACTACGTCACTTCCGGCGTCGGAGGAGTGATTTGCACACAGGCCTCACTCCTCCGACGGGCGTCGGAGGAAGCACTTCCAAGAAAATATGCTGCTCGCTCCTGTAGCGTTTCTCTCACTCGGGCTTTATGAGCGAGACTTGTGATTAACATTTTCGGACGGCACTGACGGCACCTGAACGCTCCGCAAGAGTGCCGTCGGACGGCGCTCTGGACACAGCCAAGAAAAAATGCAAGGAAAATCAGCTGTAATGTCGCGAACTTTTGTCGAACCTCAATTTTGACGTCGAACCTCAAGGTTCGACTGGTTAAAGATTCGACTTTTACAAAAGTTCGAAGACGAGCGTTTGGCCAGAGGAAGGTTGCAACATCCATTGGCTGAGAGAAAAAAAAAAAACAAAAAAAAACAAGCAAAACAATAAAAAACAAAAATTGTAACCATTTTGAAGTCACAAAAAAAGGAGGGGTAGATGGCGCAAGCTACTGTCTAACAGTATCTAACAGCAACAACAAAAAAAAAAGTATGGCGATTGTTATTTATCCAGCGCATGCGAAGCCTGCGGCGAGCGCGTCAGATGTCGTCTGCTAAGGGAGCAGCTGAAGCCGACCGTTTTCAGAGACGAAAATCAGCCATGAATGCCGAGTACAAGTTATGCTGGCATGATAACGTCGTGTACAAGTTGAAGTTTGTCTGGTGCGTAGGAGTTTACAACCGAAATTCCAGTAGCGTTTGTTCCTAAAATGTTTTCGCTATCCCTCCCGGTACAGGCCAACGGAATCCTCGAAACTACCGCGCCATGAAATGCTGGTTCGTAAGCTCGTAGCGCGTTCGTGTGCTCGAATTTATTTTTGGAGTTTAAGCGCGCGAATACTGAGCCTTTATTATTTCCACAGGATACCATACAAGCTGTGGTAAAGATGGCGCGCACAGGACCCATCCTTCCGAAAGTTTCTACCGACTTATGTATTGTAGAGATTCGTATCCCTTTCTGCGTACTGTTTCGTTTAGCTTGTGTCCTTTCTTCATCAATCACTCTATCTGTGTTTGTTTTTAATTGCGTGGAACAAACTAACCAGCACTTTGCTCCGCGTTCACCCCTGCTGACTGCACGGTGGGACCTACGCGGTTGCCGGACCAATCAGCCACCTTTCTTTCATTACCTGACCCTCTCTCCGCGCGTGGGCAGGGTGGGCATGGCCGGTAGCGCGATCACGTGGTGAAAGATAGACATACTAGTCCAACAAGCCCGCAGCTACTGCACTATCGGCTTAGGGGTCAACATAGTAGAGCTGTGTCTATTTCATAAGGAATACCCTAAAATAGAAGTATGTAAAATGGAAAGGATGTCTGAAATAACGAGGATCGATCTAAAATGAGCCGTAAAAATTGTCGCCTGCACGTGGCTATCTAAACTTTTCGTCAAATGTGTATTTTGAAGGTCGGTTTTATCTTGTAAAATTACGAAGCGTAGCTCCCTTTCTACGAAAAACAAGATATAAAAAAAAAAAAAAAACTGGCCAGGGTTAACAGCGGACGGCGACGCAGACGACCGAGTCGAGTGGCGGGGCGCGCTTGGCGCACATATTGATAGAGGAAGCTACCTCCTTATAGTGTGTGCTCGTGACGACCGTGGCCTATTAAAATTTACATATTTTTGTACTGTACCTTTTGGTTTAAAATAGATGCGGACAATGAGAGCAAACTTAAAATAAAAAAAAATTTTTTCAGCCTTTTTTTTTTGGTGAAGAAGGAAGACCAGCGAAGCTGTACTATGGTGGGAATGAAGTAATGACTGGCCGCAAATCGGCAAACCAGAGTGGAAAGGTTGCCGCCATCTATAAGCGACGGCGGTAGCTGTCCAGAGTTTTGAGTCATCATTTGTTTGCTGGCACCGAACCTGAGCGCACTGAACGTAGTAACTTAGTGAAACGTTTCTTTTCTCGAAATTTGCTTTATTTTAAAAGTTATAGACAAATTAGAATTACAAAAACAAGCAAAAAATAACCTCCCTCATGACGTCCTTGGTTGCTTGAGTGGCCGTTAACTAGAGGAGGGGTAGTGAGCTCATCGAGCACTCACGGCTGCCGCACTCCGTGTCGACGGCGCGAGAGGGCGCCACTGAAGCATGTTCTGGATAGGCTGTATGCAGCGGGCAGCCAGAGCGGCTTTCATTGCATTTGCTGCGCGATTAAACACTAATTCGGCATGACACTTCATTGACCACAAACGACAACAAACACGGGGTAAAGATCAGTTCAGAATGGGAGCCACTTCACGCTGCCATACCGCGAAACGGCCAAACCGCAAGACAAAGCTTCTCGCCGAAAGCCTTCGGAACGCTCGGAGCCGGTCGGATCCTCCTGTCCATACGACCGCAGCGCCGCCGCGTACATCCGGGACCCTTCCGTGTCGGCGCCTGATCCCACTACTCCTTTCTAGTATGCGCCGCCTTTTCCTCCGCTTGGTGGCGGGTATGTCGACGGGTCATTTCTTGTTTCCATACTTTATAAACTGCATTCGTTTCTTTTCTGATCTAAAATACTGAACAAAAACTACTTTTATAAATAATTGAAACGGTTCGCGCCACTTATATTTTGTATTTCGACCAAAAAGAAGCTTTTAGCAGCTCTGACCAGTAGTAAACCCAGGACCAAATACGTCACATTTTGCACGCTTTCGGTTGCGGGTCGCCCTCGTCGGTGGAGGAGGTTTCCGCGTCATCCGGTTAAAACATGACGTACTGATATTTAGTTACTCTCTCCGTGCCCGCTGGCTTGCCCGAACCCCAAGAGACGTGGAAACCGCAAAAAATGTAGACGCTTAAATATGATTGCAGGGCCCCTTTAATAGCTCCGCTGTAAAAAAAAAGCGGTTGCATAACGATGGCACTCTTGCTGCCAACGGATTGCGTCTGCGTATCATTTGCTTTCTATCGCTGGTCAGCTACAGCTACAGCATCCGACGCTGCTCCCGATACCATCTATCAATACGTGTGCCAAACGCGCCCCGCCACTCGACCCAATCGTCTGCGTCGCCGTCCACCGTTGACCCTGGCAAGTTTTCTTGCTTCATTTTTTGCAGAAAGGGAGCTACGCTTTGTAATTTTACAAGATAAAACCAACCTGCGAAATACACCTTTGACGAAGAGTTTAGATTGCTACGTAAAGGCGCCAATTTTTACGGCCCATTTTAGATCAAGCCTCGTTATTTCAGACACCCATACACTTCATAATTCACACATAACTCACATTAAATATTTTCGTCTTTATATGTACACACCTTGCTCAAACACAAAGTGCAAACACCTTCCACCCTCAATCCTTAACGAGTGTCCAATACACCTCAAGACCCTAGCCCCTGGAAACTGAACAAGCAGATGCATTTCCAGAAAGGGAACCAGACTTACAAGCTGCATCACTTGCAGTTTGGCCTCCATTTATACAAAAAGCGGACAAAGCCACCAAAAGCGAGCTACAGCGCGGGTAAGTGTATTAGCTGGCTACTCGTCAGACGTGGACGAGATTGAAACCGACAAAAGGGTAACGTGCAACGCAGACAGCTCGTCGAGCGATGGTGTCCTTGAGCCCACGTCCCGAAGAACCAAGAGATCTGCGAGAAAACACTGGGACACGGCGAGCCAGTGCCTTTCCCTGGTTCCGAAGAGGCAGAGAACAGACGAAGAGCTCGAGCTGCCCTTCGCGGTACAAGAATGCATCAGGAGGCTCGTAAGTGCGCAACACGGCGTATGAACGTTTGGAAGTAACCATGCTTCAAAAGCTAGTCCGACCATTGCGGGTAGAAAACATGCTTTGTTAAAAGACACCAATCTGGCAACTCCGGGCATGCATTAGCAGAGCTTAACCATCCGACGACCTACATGAACCGGCGCCCGGGGCTGTACATATACACGGCTTGCACAGACATAAAGTCAGCTGCAATTGTAGTGGCCCTGCTGCCGAGCACATACCTACCGCAGCAAACCTTTTGCTCCACCGAACTTGTTTTTCTCGGCAAGAACATATGGGTATGATCACCAGCATGGAACGATGACGTCACGCGCGAGCCATGTACATTGGGGCCGTGTTCCAAATCTTACCCAAATGCATCCGAGTTACTGCGACGGGTCGTGTCACGCGAAAACACAGATTGAGAAATGCTGGACGCGGGTAGATTTTGGGACATCAAGGTACAAAACCCTTATCCTGGAGTAAGATTAAGTAAATTTTGGAACACAGCTGGTCTGTTCAGTTGTCATCGGCACAAGTTAGGGGTAAAGAAACTTGTCGCCTGCCGTGAGCAGTGATTTCGAAGGTATGGAATGAATCTGGTAGACACTCACTGTCGGCATGAGTCGCAAAGTAAAAGCAAATGAATACTTCTTGTAGGTCCAGTTGAACGTGAAAAATCTAGCAGACAACTTCGGTTTACATTAAGTTTAATCCGCGTGGCACAAACATCTCGTAAGGCCTGTAAAGTTTGCGAACAATCTCTCGATAAGAGTTTACCGAATGAGCTGTCGCTTTAATACAGAGAGCTAAGAGGAAGGAATAGCCATCCGAGACTAATTGTTAATCTGCGACAGCAATGAGAATTCCTTAAAAATCGCAAAGCTGTTTTATTTGCATGACTTCCCCCAAGTGGTTTCCCCACAAGTTGGGAGCAACGAGTGTCTTTGTGGCCCACGAAGATTCCGACTTCCAGAGAACTTCGAGCTTCCAGTTGTAACCAGAAGCTTCGTGGCTCGCGAATCTACGAAATGGCCGGCTCTGGGGAGCTCGCCGAAACTAGGAATTTTACAGCATCGAAGGGACACCAGAAAAAGCGCTCGATAGTCGTGACGAAAACTGAATCCAAAACCAGGCACGTATACTTTCTAGCAGAGACGGAGCGACGTCGAACAGAGGTTCACCATCACAAGCCACAACGTGCCAGATGTCATTTGCCAAAAGATCAACAGACTCTCGGCCTCCGAGGGGGCTAGCAACCACAGCACCATCATCATCCTGGACGGGAGCGCCCTCGCGGTGGCGTCGAACCCCGTCGGCGCCGTCGAGTTCACCGAGTTTCCGCCACACGGCGGGAATGGACCCAGCCGCGGTCTTCTTGGCTTCGTGGGAAGGTACTTGGATCCATCATCTGTTTAACCCTTCGAGTACGGTGCTTGGTACGCGTCTCCGACCGAGTGCATTTACTGCGGCCAAAAAAAAATGCTCCCTCAATTCCCACCTGATGACGTGCTTTGTGCACTGTAGCATGCTTTGTGAAGAAAATTTATTTATCGAAGACAGATTGCTCTATGGGCCAAAAGTTAATTGATGTCTAGCATGCTTCCAACCTAGGGGCATTTTCCCTGCATTGTACTTTTCGAGACATGATGCTATGCACCTCGAGGCCATTCTTTTGAGCAGCCTTACTCGACATCATTTTTTTGTTCTCGAACTGTGACCACTTTGTTTTCCCAGTCATCCAGGTACAGAGATCATTAGTATTTTCTAGATCCGAGCGTTCGCCACGAAGCACGATAAGGCACGACATGGATTAGCCATCCTGTAACAATGAGGGAGCTTATGAAAACATAAAGTGCATAAAAACAAAAATTTGATATGCCGTCATAAAGAGACGCAAGATAAAACGTTTTCCGTCGGTTGGTTGTACGTGGCGCTACACGTAAAAGAAATTTATGAACCAGTTGGGAGCGGTAGGGAGCACACTGGAGCTGTAACCACGGGAGAGTGTACGAGCGTATACTCAGGCGTGGCACTCGAAGGGTTAATGGCCGGCTTGTTCGTTTCTTGTCCATGTGCCTCACCAAACTACCGGGAAATCGTCCAAACAAACGTCTCGGCAAGATGTCCTGCCGACATCTTCGCATTTGACCCTAAAAGCCCCGAGATGTATCGTAGGCATCTCGTAGCTGACCGTCACCTTGTACCAATGAGGCTCCGCAAAAGATTTCCTGTAGCCGTGACAAAGACCGGTACAAGTGTATCAAATTGCGTATTTAAAATCTCTACAAGAGATATCAGACACCTTACAGCCATCTAGTATTTGGTTGTCCAACATGCCACCATTTTCGGCCCGATTTGATTGCTTGTCCCTGAATTGTCAGCAACTTTTTCACAGGGGAGCCTTTAGTGTGATGCTCCACATAAAAAATGTGTTCTCCAAACTTGCATTTCTTGATGCTAGTTTTGATGCATTTCTGTATCGCAAACCTAACATTTGTCTCAAGGCCGAAAACTATAGTTATCATTATTGTGATGATGTGGCAACTAATGTTGAGTACGTGGAGTAAAAATGTTGCTTGTTTCCCCAATGAACATTCGCACAACATAAGATTAGAGGAGGGATAAAATATTTTAATGCAATATAGCATCAATAAAACAAAAACACAGCCTGTCTGTTCCAGTAAAAAAAGGAATGTACATAAAATCCTGTTCAGGCTATCGCAGACGTAAAGCATAAGTAGCGACAGTCTATGAAGAATTTAAATTAAGACATTCAAAGACTTCTTTTTCAAAGTATGTCCATGTTAACAAAACATTACTCCTCCTTTCAGAATGCTGTCGGCACCGTTCAGCTACATTTCCAAGTGGTTTTCGTAAGGCAAGAAGGCGCCACAGTATAAGAAGACATTATACAGCCTAATATATTCATTGTCTATTTAATACAATTTAAGCTTTATGCTCGCTATCCCAAGCAGGTAAAAATAAAGCTTTAGTTTCACAAACCCCTATGAGGCAAGACAGAAACATACATTTTTGTGACACAAACAAGCACAACACAAGCATCTAAAAAAATATCTGCGTGTCTATAAACAACTAAAACCCTAAAAACTCGGGTACTAAAGTCAGGTAACAGAAGCTAAAGAGAAGCTTCAGCCCTAAAACAGGCAAAAACAGTAGCACGAAAAACTATAGATCATTGGAACCTTCAAAAAAAAGGTGACCCATTGCTCACTTCAATGACAGCACCCACACAACCGAGGGCTAAAAGAAGGCAGCACTTGGGTGCAGTCATTTTCCTAAATACTGGCAAGATTCCGTCAACATCCTAAGTAATTTGCAGCAATGAGAAGTAAATGAAGCAATCAATGATTAATGCAAATTTATCTAAAGAGGCAAACTTGCAGGTACACACATTTAAGTCCATGACTCGAAGCACAACCAGAATACACGTGATGATTCTGATCGCAAGGAAAAATGAAGATACGTAAGGTAAGACAGTTCACAAATTCGACGAAGAAAGAATGACCTGATATACGGCGAGACACCTTTTTCATGTCCATTGTTTTTGATGATTCCTCACGTCCAGCCGCTTTCTTGTATGCCCCGATAAACTGCTTGCAGGGCACTTAGTCTTGGAAGAGTGTTCTGAAAATGCCAAATCACATGCACCATTGCCAAATAGATTACGGAAAGGTACGCTGACATCTTCACAAGACAAACATGTTCAAAAGACAAAACATTCTTCTGGCCAGTGTTGGGGAGTACTTTAAGTACATTGTACTTAAAGTACTACTTTCAAGGAGGTTTAGAATACTTGTACTTTACTTGAAGTACATTCTCTGAGTATGTACAGTGGCCCAATTTTTTAATAATATCAAGCGAGCGTCGATTGCCGGGACTGGCCAGCGCCATGCCGCAGGAGGCGTGCGGCGATATGGGAGAAATTAAGCGCGTGCGCACAAAGCCCTTTCTGGGGGAGCGTCGTCTGCTAGGCTATTTCGTTGATCGCACAGCCCCGGCTTCGCAGCAAAGGAGGGCGGGGCGCTTGCAATGTCGAAGTGCATCGCCGATACGCCCCTCCTCTTGAAATGCGTTCGCAATCCTGTTGACGTTAGCCTGTGTTTGTATGGGCACTCGAGGACGCATAAAAATGTGCGCGCGCCCGTTGGACAAAGAAAAGTGTGACTACTTGGCTACATAAGCTAGATGACGACAGCAACAATGCAGTTGATAATACAAAACACCAAGCAGAAACCCTGTCTATACTCCGTTTTACTTTGTGTTGTACCGCAGCCGACGCTACGAGCCATCTTGGCCAGTCCATCGCTAAAAGTGTGTCGCGTCGCTTTACCGTTGGGTACAACCGCATGCAACCGCACATGGAAGCACAATGCCACGTGGCTGGGTGAAAGCACCGGATTTGTTTCGATGGCTCGTAGCATTGTCTGCGGTATATAGTTTAATGCATCGGTGCATTCAGTTTGTCGCGTCACTGTATTTTTCATTTTGTTGGTTCACAAATGTAAACGCAAACATGAAAAAAAAAAAAAATTGCGGTGGCTTAGCTTGGCTATGCCAGGATATGCGTAGCGTGAGCTTATGCGCACAAAATGAGAGGCGCTATCAAGCGGCTCCGGTGCAGCGTCAGACTTGGCTACTGCGCAACGGAGGCGCACAGCTGGGCACACGGCGGCGCCAGTGCCTCTGCCGCGGCTATGACGTCACTCCTCTGGAATGCGCAGACCGGCAAGGCAGGCGAGGCGAGCGCAGCGGCGGCGGAGCGCGCGGCGGCGGCTTTGCGTGGCTCTCATAATGAGCCGTGCTCATTATGAGAGCCACGCGAAACTGCTCAACCTCGGCCAGTGTAGCTCACGCTACAAAAAAGTAAATTAGACTCGAGATGATGCGCGGTTTATGCCACGCCTGAGCAGTATCACGCAAGCAAGCGCTGTTCAGATCTTTGCTTAAAGGCAGTTAGCTATGCCAGCAGATAAGGGACAGGGGCTGTGTGCGGTCCACGGAATAGCCTAGCAGACGACGCTCGCAACGGAAAGAGCTTTGTGCGCACGTGCCTAATCTCTCCCGTGACGCCGTATTTCTCCGCGGCACAGCGCTGGCCGTCCCAGCGGTCAACGCTTGCTTGATATTATTAAAACATTGGGCCACTGTACTTGTACTTTATTTGAAGTATTTTTTCTGGTACTTTCCAAGGAAAGTACAACTCCCAATTTCAAATAAATATGGCCTTGTTAAATTTGTATCATAAAATGATGCTTTTTCAACTCTGAAGTCACTCGACTTTATCCAACATTCGCTGCCATTTCTGAAAATGACTGACGCACCCCCCATTGTACTTTATACTGGAATTCCTGGTCAACCGCACGGCACGCCAGCCTTTGGCGACGTCAGGGCTAGTTTCAAGGTGCGCCGCTACGAGGTGCCACCCGCCCCAGATGGAGCAGATGACGCCACGGCCATAGCGCGTAGCACCAAAAGCTGCCAGGTTCGAAAAGAGTGATTCACTATGCGTTTAAAATCTGCGATATTCATGCAAAAGTGCAATAACAGTATCAAATGCTCAGTTAGCTTGGTAATGCGACTATCTCAAACACGATTTTAAGCGTTTTATCTCTTCTCCGCCCTTCAGTCCTGGAACAGAAACATGTCCCGGTGGAGATCACTCGTGTGCACACTGTATCGACCTGAGAATGAAATACCAAATAAACCTTAAAACCGCAGCTGATCTAAGCCTTTTGGCGAAATGTTGGCTACTGGTCCGAGGTTTGCATAAGGCACCCTTCTCAAATACTTGCATCCAACCTTGCTATAGAATAAAAAAGAAAAAAAACGTGCAGAGGACGAGAAGAGGAAAAAAGACAAGTGCTTGCCCTCTGTTCCTCTTGTCTTCATCTTTAGCTGTATTTTTATTCTATAGTGTTCAACAACCAGCCCATTAGATGATTTTGATGCCTTTTCATCCATTCTCTGCTAACAAATTACTTAGTTTGATACATTCTGAAACCAACGAGGACTCAGAAGAACTGTTTGTTCATGCCGTAACTTTACTTTCAGAAAAAATGAAAACGCAGGCTTCAGCATTTTGCATCCTTCCTTATAGTCTGTGTCTTAAAAGTGTTGGCTGCAAACAACACACTGCCGCGACGTCGTGTTTGGCACCCAGTCCTTCCTGGCGATCGCTTGCATCCACGTCTCCTATAGCGCGTTGTCACTCGGAATCTCGTGAAGCAAAACGCCTTGAACTTTCCGTTTGGCATCCGACTTCCATTTCGGCACACAACAGTATGCCATGGCACCGTGTCAAACCACATAGAAAACTTTGATGCTTTATCGAGGAGACAGCATCACGCAGGCTTTGCTACGTCTTGGCTTGTTATGAAGGTAGTCAAGCCAAGCCACGCTGCCGCGCCGAGCCAACCACCCCGGGCTGGTGGCGCCGCCTCGCGGAGACAGGTGGCAAAATAGGGAGAGAGAGGAGGAAAGAGCGGACACCGATTCCGTTGCCTTTGGGCAGGCATTTCAAAATGAAAAAAGCTATGCCCTAAAGCAATACATACCGAAAAAAAAAAATACACACATTGTAAGGGCAGTGTTTCTCAAATGGGGGTCCACAAAGGCATTCAAGGGGTCCGTGAGACCCGGCAATAGAAGTTGTCTTTTTTCAGATTGAGAAGAAGCATTCCAATTTTCAAGTGAGTTCTCTCACGTGTATGTCATTGAGAGAAGTCTACTTCGCACTAGCCCTTAGTTATATTTATTTATTAAATCATTATCATAATTAACCTATACCTTTCCCTTCCCCTCACCACGAACGGGGTCCTTCATTGTCTTCACCGATCCACAAGGGGTCTGCGAAACATCAATGGTTGAGAACCACTGGTGTAGAGGAATGAAAAGGCATCATGAAAGATTGTGGTACTTGTACTTTACTTTGAAAGTACATCATATTTATAGTGTTTTACTTGACATACATTTTGGCCTGTGGACTTAGCACTGTACTTGAAGGAAATAAGCTCCGATTTACTCTGTTCTTTACTTCAAGTATTTTTTAGAAGTACTTTACCCAATACTGCTTCTGGCATTACTTAAAATTCATTTCAGCTTTCTAGATCTTGCAGGAGTTTGCATCATCTACGTTGCATTACACGAGTAATGTGTGGTAGAGGCATGTGCAGAAGCATTCTCACTGACCAATCAGCAATCTGCCTACAGCATCTTGATGGGGTTAGGTGCTGTGAATTGCCAGTCCAACCAGTGACTAGGACATAAAATAAAAAAACAGCCTGACCTCTATGAGATTTTCTGCAAGGACACTTCTGCCACCCTTATTGTCACAGAATGCTAGTGTCTTTCCCGTCTAAAACATTGTCGATAAAAACACGCTAAAAGACAACACAGCCTGCGTACCATATTTACAGGGAGACAGAAGAAAAAAATTTCACGTGGCAAGCGCATGTGCTGTTTTTCCCTACAAGCATGGCTGCCTTGAGGAGAAGCATTTCACCATACGCTGGACCATAGTGGACGCCACAAGTTATCCCAGCCAATCCTTGCAATTTTAGTGCAATTCGAAGAGCGATACTCACGTGAAAGAGAGGCACTAAAGATGGTGCAGCGTTTGCGTCCACCTTGTCGTGAAGCAGGACGACCAGGTAGAAAATGACGCTCTGCTGCGAGAAGACGACGAAGCGACACGCTCAGAACGCCGCCGGCAAGGCAGCGAAGACGGAGGTGTGGGAGGCTTACCACCGTGATGGCTTCAGATATGACGACGTCTTCGATGAACTCCTTGTTGATGAATCTCGACACCCGCCGCCCCGTGACGAAGGTGGTCGTCGTCTGCAATCCCAACGACTGCATCACCAGGAGAGATTCTGGGGCAAAAGCAAAAACAAAAATGTGCGTCATCTGGATGACCAATTTGGTGATGTACTAAGCTTGCGAGCACTCGCTAGTAATTTTGAATTAGCAAAAAGAATGTTGTGCCGCCAGAAAAGACGCAACACATAATCCCACTTGCCTTGCTTGACCCGACGGTGAAGTTTGGCCACCAAGAGCAACAAGAGAACGACCAGGAACACGCCGAGAAAGTCCACGTCCTGCGAGCCAAACAAAATATTACCCCGACGTCAGAAAAAAACTGTTTGGGAGCATCCGCTTACTTTGCTCCGCAAGAATATATTATGTTGATGACTGAGCCCACTATTGAAGGAACATCCCACATAGTTTCGACACACTCAATCTAAGATATGTGCACACCCAACCTGGGACCGGTTAAAAGGACCGATTGTAGCCGGTTAAAACGCCTGACCATACTCAATTTGTCAAGGTCATCAGCGGCCCTTTATCCGGCCCCAGATTGCAGGTGTATCTTTCCTAGAGTCATCAGGAGCGTTAAGTCCGTGCTCCGGAGCGCGAGAGTTTGGCGCTCCTTTCACTAAACGGACAGGAGTGCCACTGGAGACTGACACTCGAGCGCGCTCTTCATGCACCAAGAATTTCTCGGAGCGCGAGTAACTTCTTCGCGCTCCGTGACGTCACGCAAACAAACAAGATGGCTGCGTTGTTGTTGACACCAGAGCCGTGTATACAGAGAGTTTGGTCAATGGGAGGCGCGCGCAGAGCCAGGGCGTGCACCAGACGCAGAAAGAGGGCTTGGTATGCTCTCTTGGCCAACCAGAAGCTGAAAAAAATTTCCTAGCGGTGGTAGCGAGAAACAGTTTTAATCATTTTAATAAGCGCGTAAGAGTTAAATGTAGTAACCCTTTATGGTTGAAAATAGGATGCACGCGATGTTTCGATTACGATCATGCAGAAAGATGTAAGAAACGAATGTGCCGCTCAAACTCTGTTTTGCTCGGACAGGGTGTGACCGCTCGGACGGCAGATTCCCGGCCCTTGGCGCTTGGTGTACGGATTATGTCGATCGTTCCGCTAGTTGCGCTCTTCCACAATGATTTTGGATGACCGTGATTGAAACATCACGTGCACCATATTTTCAGTCACCGAGAGTTACTCCGACGCACTTATTAATTTCGTTTCTTGCGACGACCATCACTGGTATTGTTTCCGGCTCACGGTTGGCCACATTCGAATTTGTAAAGACACCCTGGAACACGGCCAGCCCACTTTCGGCCAATGGTGCCTCCTCATTTGTCTCCTATAGGGGGTATTCACTGGAACGCCATATTTCAGGTAACTGCTCACAGCGCATACCCGGGAAGAGTTTCCCGTCAGCTCTCAGGCAATCGCAAGAGAAGAGGGGAAGAAGAACTTCTCTTATCACCGGGACTCTCCTTTGTAGGTCCCAGGCTTCCCCAAACGTTGCTATTCTCCCTCTAGAAGATTATAGAAGATTAACTTGCCACTCAAAATTCATACAAAAGCATCTTTCCCCTCTCTCTCTTCCCCGGTGGTAAGAAAGCAGCAGCGAGCTCAGCTATGACCGCCAGTGAATACTCCCTATACTTCCCAATGAATGGCCAAACTCTCTACATATACAGCTCTGGTTGAGACCGTCGAAACTAGAGCGCTATATAGCTTTTACGGAGCAGAGTAACGCAATCCTTTGATCCGCATGTTTTGCTGACAACATGGCCGACAGAGCAGCTCGGCGCGAGTCACGTGGTACTCAGGGTTCCAGGAGGCAGCCCGCCCTATGGGAGAACACATGGAGATCGATGCAGCACGGCTGAATGAAAAATAAACGCCGAGTTCACACTTTTCGAAACTAGTCTGTGGTGAAGTTGGTAAAGCACTAAACACTTTGTCAAAGTTTTCATAATATTGGATGCGTGTGAAAATTTTGAGAAGGCAATTTCCAAGGCAATGGCGTTTGAAGCAGATGATTATTTTACGCAGCGAAGATAGACTTTATGGGTTGGCCGGAGCGGGTCACGTGAACGGTGCGACGTCGCCGCGTCATCTGCCGCATTATGCCGCTCAGGCAATTTAAAAAAAAATAAATAAATAAATTAAAAAATTATTGTTCTGACATGGCACATAATGTAGCGCAAATTATTGTAAACTGTTCCTTTATTATGTCAAAAACTACTGACGTTCCGTACATCTCCAAAATATTCAAGAAACAACGACTTTCTCATGCTCCCCATGCATTTGTAACCGGATTTGGAACCCCCAGGCGTTTGCCGCTAGTCGCCGAGAGATGGCGTTCTAGATTGCGGTACTCTGCTCCGAGGGAGCTATATAGTGCTCTAGTTGAGACAAAAAGTGTAGCCGGACCGTTGCCCTTATTCAGTTGATTAGTACTTAATCCAGCAGGTAAAAACGATTTGATTTGAAAGCCAAGACAGCAATTAGCATTCCGAAAAAGGTTTGCTCATGCATCTCGCCTGAAAAAGAAATTCACCTATCAAACGGTAGCGTGCCGACAGCACAGCGACAAAAAGGTTGTCGAGATGAGGAGATATTCGGACCGCTCTGCCCCTTTTATAATGCTTAGCCCAGCAAATAAAGATACTTTGATTTGAAAGCCGAAACATCAGTTGAGGAAAAGGTATGTTCGTGTGTCTTGCCTGAAAACGAATTGATCTATCGAACGAGCGTGCCGATAGCTCTGCGACTGAAAAGTAGTGATGAAAAGACAGTTAGACCCCTGCCCTGCTTAGAATGCTCAGCCCAGCCGCAGCGAATAAAGTAAGCCGAAACATCAGTTAGCGTTGCGGGAAAGGTTTGGTCATGCATCTTGCTTGAAAACGAATTCATCTATCGAACGGTAGCGTGCCGACAGCTCAGCGACAGAAAAGTTGAGATGAGAAGACAGTCGGAACGCTGCCCTAGCCAAAACATATCAGTTAAGTGTTGCGGAAAAGGTTTGTTTATGCATACCGTACCTCTAAAAACTTATTGACGTGCTATCGAACGACGGTGTGCCAGTATTGGTGTAGCTTACCACGGAATCACGGAATCTCTGACAAAATTGAGGGTTTCCTGCGTCGACGAGCGGGTTCAAGAATGTTGTTTTTAATTTAAATCGGAACAGCATGCATGGTCAATAAATAGATCGGCCAAGGTAACTTTCCACATATGTGCACGAAGCAAGTCTTCAAACCTTTCAGGAATATTAAAATGTTTGTAGAAACTTCATAACATCGCAGTCTCTTTTGCTTTGGACTCTGCTGCTCCACACAAGCCTAATTAATTTATCTTTGAAAAAATTTTTGTTTCTGCCCCTCGTATTCAGGAGAATAACCGTGCGGTCGGAAGGAGCTCGTGGGGCTCGTCGATAGTTTCGGGCCGTGTTCTAAAATTTACTCGATCTCACTCTAGGGTAAAGGTTCTGTACCCTAGCATCGAAAACCTACCCGCCAGGGGAACTCGGATCATAGCCTTCTCTATACTCACAAAGCCTGGCAGTTCGACGACGGAACCATAGAGCGCCCGGTCACAGATTTGGAGCGCGAGGATCTGGTAGCACAGTGCATTTCTCGGGGAAGCTGGTAGTGAGCGCACAGCTTTTGCAGCGGCGAGGACGCGCGGAGCACGAGCGGGCATTCCATCGCTCGGGAGAAGAGTGATTCGGCGTCTCGCCGCAGCGGGGCGCCCGTTACATGACTCTCCTAAGGCCCTTAGACTCTCCTCTCATCCGTTGTCTGCCGCTCTACCTTTTCACTTTCAGCGGCCGCGTCTCATGGCGATCTGCCAGGCTTTGTCAGGTTAGCGGAAGCTATGCTCGGATCCATTCGAGTAGATTTGGAACGTAGCCTCGGTGTGTCGCGCTCCTGTACGCCATGCGTCGTTTAGTTGCTGCGCTCGGAGTATGAAACTTGGAGCGTCGGAGTAGGAGTAAAGGAGCGCGGACTTAACGCGCTCGTCGACAGGATAAGATTAGAGAACGTCGGGGCGTCTCCTTTAGATGCTCGGCTTCCAGTACGCGCTCGGTGCCTTCCGTCGTGCTTTGGCAGCGCGAGCACGCTCGAAGCTCACGAGACGCCGAAGCGATATCGAAGGCATGAATCTCGCGCTCGAGGCGGAGAGCCATAAGCACATGTTTTAAAACTAACTAACCGATCCGTAAACGATCACCAGATAACGAAGATCACCATTCGTCAAAGGTGAGTTCAAAGTCGCTTACCCTCCTATGAAGCCCGTAATGGAGAAAACAAGACAGGAAAAACGTAGTCAGGAGCATCCAACGCTTGGTGTTGAATGCCTTGTGCTTGAACACGTACTCGTGGCCAAGGTTTTTGCCGTAGTCGGTGGAACAGAACACGAGCTGTTCGCCGCTGGCGCTCTCGCAGAGGACCCGGGAGGACTTGCACGCTTCTTGAGCGTCGTCCGACGTCGCCGAGAGCGATCTAGAATCATTTTCACGGTCTGGAATAGCTTGCCGTTTAGCGCGATTCATGTTACTGATCCGTGCTTCTAGAAGTTTACTAATAATGATCGAAGACTGCTACATCGCAGGTGTTCGGGCGTGTCAGGAATCGAATCCCGCAAACAAAACAGGAGGCCGCCATCTTAAATAGCAGCGCCACGGTGAATGACCGTCTGTTTGGATTATTTTTGCAACCAGATAATGAACGGCAAACTATTTGACTGCCCGAAACATAAATAAACTTTATAATTTAGTATTTATAAGTTAACCTACTTGATTATTGTAATTATACATACTGGTGTAATGCAAATGCTGCCGAACGGAGGTCATCATGTTAAAAACGAAAGAAGGCATCGCTATGGCAACGGGAGGGCTACTTGTAAACAATACCTTGCGGTACCCTGCGGTTCAAGTTCAACCCATCGTGGAAAATGTCAACCGAAGACGACGAGACATCTTGGGTGTTCGAATCCCTCGTCGGTTATCTGAGGGGTCCGGCGTGGAATATTCCCATCATTACATTCATCGAGCAAAAGTCCATTGGTGAGTGCGCATGCCATTACATGCTTTACTTATTAAAAAAAAAAAAAAACTGTAGTGGTGACGGATTAATTTTACTGTATGTGCTAATTGTACGGCAGTGTTTGAACCTGGGCCAGACAACGACGAGTACAAGAAAATTCACAATGAATACAAAAATTTGGTAAGGTATACCTACCCTCTCATATCATCTCTTTCACTCACTTTCATTTTTCACATACCTGTTAACTTCTCAGGTGGACTTCATGTTAGGCAGCCACATGGAAGACATGGGCATCACGCCTGAACAATTTGAGAAAGTCTGTGGCAAGGCCAACAGAGGAATCGCTGCCAAATTCCATCAGGTAAAACTGGCCGACCGGGCCCATTTCAACACTCGGGAATTCATTTAAAGGAATATTCGGTGCACCACAGACTACCAAAGGCAGTCCGGGGAACAGATACAAATCACAGAGTCGAACCACAGAACTACGACCACCAGGACTGAAACTAGGATTCCGATTGGCCCGCCCGATGCATACACAACCAGTCCGTTTCCTTTTTTTTGGGGGGGGTTATATCAGATGATGAGGCATATTGTCCAAGCAGCAGACAATGAAACATCCTGCGTATAACTACTAAATCATTGCACTAAAGCTACTCAACCACCACAAAGTTTGAAATTTAATCATAAGACAAAATTATGGGCATGCCCAAAGTTCTCTTAAGATTAGAGAATAAACCGTAACATTATAATCTAGCGTTTCGCTTATGGCTTGTTCCAGTGGTTGAGCGATTACTAAGGCAGGTGCATTCGGCTTACGTGGACAGTTGACAACTTTTCCAGGGTCTCTTCGAGCAGGTGTGGGCAGCGGACGATTATGAGATCTTCAAGCGCATGATGACCCAGAAGAATATTGACCTGCAACTTCAGGCCCTCGAAATCATGGCCCAACGCTATGGCCTTGTGCCCGACGCCTTCCAGGGGGAGCCACAAGGGACCGCTGACGAGGACATCCAAGAAGAAAAGTCGGACAATGCCAAGGAGGACGAGGAAGCTCTCATGGCCCACGTCATCAAGTGAGACAATGTTGTCGATCTGCTGGCTTTTACAGGTACTTGCGGAGCGAGAATAAGTGGGAAAGAATGACAAGCAGTTAGGACCATCCTTGTCCTTTCTGGCGCTCTCCATTTATTCTTCGTAACATATATGCCGGCATGCTCTAGTTCGTCGAGTCATGGAGGGCGGTTGGAGTGCGAGGCATGGCTATAGTCTGTTGCAGGTTAAGAACAGCAGGACAGTCTCATCCCACAATGCTGTCTGCTCTTCACAGTTGGTTTACTCCTCTCTAGCATTTGCAGTGCAAAAGTGGAGACCTTTGCTGGAGGATGTTGTCCTGCTAATCTTAACTTGCAACAGACCACAGCAGTACCTAGCTAGCCATATTAGTATTTGGACTGCTCACTGTAAAAGACATTAGTTACACACATTAAAGCACAATATGTTTGACAATGACATCTTCTCTCAAGATTAATGTACCATGTTTTCCGGTGTATAAGACGCACCCCCACTTTTCGCAAGTTTCTAAGTAAAAATTAGTATATGAGACGCACCGCCGAAAATTTTGGAAAAGAAGTGTGTCTTATACACCAGAAAATACGGTAATGGTGCAAGGTTCGATGGGGTATACCATTACATCAATGCACCTGTTACCCCATTTACTTTGTCAGAAATTAGCTAATTATAAAAATACTAGAAATAATACTAAATGCTACAATTAATTAGCTAAGATTTACTAAAAATAAATTACTAAATTTTCTGCAATAACAAGAACGACAGCAGAAGCCAGTATGGTTTTGGTGCAATGCACCAGTCATGCTGTAAAGCTCACTTTAGAGTCACTGCATCACACAAGGCAGGCAAGGGTTATAGATCAGTCTTGTCTGCACTGGTTGTAGTAGGATGACTCGCATATATCTTGTTCAGGCCACCCTATCCTGGTCTTTGGTTACAGTAATACCGCAACAAAAGAAAAATCGTCTTTCTTAAAAAAGAATTGTTTTGCAGGAAATCGCTAGAAGACATGGCTGCAGAAAAGGAGAGCGAGAGTATGGAGGAAAAACTTATTGAAGAGGCGATCCAAGCCACCCTAGGTGGAGAAGCAGAGACTGGAAGTTGAGAAATCCAAAGAGAAGGAACTGCTAGACAAGGTGCAGTTGACATTTCAAAACATGACATGGAAACGGCCACGTCCTGCTACTACCGTAACATGGAAAGCACGTCACGCTACTAGCGCAAAATTTTGGGAGAGGTGAACCGGTATTGAAAGATGGCTTTTCAAATCAAGGGTATCAGTTTGATCCTATGCCATTTTTGACCAAGAAAGGAGTTTAGCCAATAGCTTCTCTAGCTTCCTTTTTTTAGGAATTGTGCGATGATAGAGTTGTACTGAATGGTATTTACATTATAAAACCATCGTAATAACATCCGAAATATCCGAGAAAAAAGAGGAGATGCATGCAAAATTGTTGAGGCGTCTAGTAATATCTAGCAGTTGGAATCACGAGTTATCCTTATATATGCACTTACAAAGAAATGTGTTAGCAGTTATTTTTCCTACTAGACTGTCCAGCCAGCTAAAAAAATAAATCTAATACTGCAAATTACACATGGTAAATTGCCTTCACAAAACAAAACAAAGGTGTCAAGATATCTAAAAAAAGAATTAAAAAAATGATCACAATCAGTTTTATTAATGTAATCATTCCAGGCACTAAAATTATCTCTCAAGGAACCCACTGCAGCTGACACGCCGGAGGATCCAGAACCCAAAGTGTTGGCGGGACAATTGACGGAACATCGCCCCTCAATCGTTGAGGCACGTGGTTTATCGCTCTGTTTCATACACTGACTGGAGCTTGAAGGTTGTAACATGTGTGCCATAGGACAAGAGTCGCTGACAAATTACCGCATTTACCGAACATTTTGTATGGCATCTTCTTTTCATGTCGCACAATCATCCTGCTTATAAATGTTCCCTTTTGCCAAGTTACTGGTTTGCAACGTTTTTTTTTGAGTCATCATCATCATCATCATCTTTTTTTTTTTGAGGGCCCAGGGGCATTATTATATGACCGAGTGAACACCTTAAAAACAAACAAAAAAAACAATAAAAATTTAATAACAAAAACACAGTGTAATCTAGTTATAGGTTAGAAAGAAATAGAATAATGGCTGCAGCAAATTTATTAGTGTCAGTTATGGAAACAATGGGATCAGGTAGTGCATTCCAGTCGTCAATGGCCAAAGGTAAGGGTGACATTTGATGAGCGACGGTCGATGTTGAAATTGGACGGAGTTTACAACAATGGTCGAAACGAGAAGAAGTGCGGTGAGGAAGCAATAGCAAACATTGTCCGAGAAAACGATCAAGATTTACATTTATTACAGTTTAATGCCATTTGCCATTTCTGACACCACTGAATTATAAGTGAAAGATCATTCTGCAAGATTAGTTGATCGTGACGTGAATGAATCGGTCTGTATATGACACAGTCATCAGCAAACAAACACTGCAGACGAAATGTCATGGTGTAGATAGTTAGTAAAGATGGAGCAGAAAAAATTGTTAATAGCAAGAGTGCTGTGCTCATCTGAAAGCGGAAGCCCGTCATCATCTACAAATGGCAAGGGAAGTGATAGAGCCAGATTGATTATTTTGTCATATATTATTTTCCAAAAAATTTTTGGTTTGATGGTTAGAATATTGGGAAAGTCGCGATTATGGGCTGTGTTCCAAAATTAACTCGATCCGACTCTGGAGTAAAGGTTTCGTAACTTGGCGTTTCAAAACTTACTCGCGCTTACTCGATGACGTCAGTACTTGCGTTCCAAAAGGGGTTGTTTACTCCGGAGTAATTACTCACGCTACCCTCCTCGATCGGAGGGTAATGCCGGATCAAATCGAGTAAATACCTCACGTGATCTTTTCGTCGTCTGCTTACTGCGCCGACAGCCGTCAAAGCTCGTTTGACCCGTTGGCTTTGGCGGCAGACGTTCGAAATAACAAAGAATGAGGTGCAGCCATTTATGTGTGGTTATTGCAGTTTTCAACGCGGGAATTGATTGCACCACATCCAGACCGTGTACCTTCCCTCAGGAAGGTATACTTGTTATTATCAGAGTGCGAGCGTAAACAGGAGCTTCTCCGCATCCTCGTCCTCGGCGTTGGAGCGAACTCCGTATTCTTGGGTTAAAAGATGAAAATGTTCGAACGCAGTGGAAGTTTTTTGGAGTTTTTTCCTCCCCAGAGTGCGCGAAATGAGAGGATAATGCTTGTAAAGCAGTGAAGGCATTGAAGATTTTATGTATACGATCAGTCAACAACCCCATCACATCTCCCTCCCTAATAAATTGTCTATAGCGGTTTCGAAGTGCTCTCCGTGATTTTATAATCATATTCGCGTCAAAGCGAACGCAAGTTACATGTCACTGTTGGGAAAGGCCCATGCGCTCTACCGCCACACCGTGTGGAAGCAATATCCGCAAAACATAATCGGTGCTAATTACGATGAGTTGAGGCTGTTTATGGCACCTGGACTAGACTTACAGCGATCGCGCAGATTAATCAAAACAAAAACATTGATGTCTAACTGAAAGAAATAAGTAATTTGTATCTCAATATACGGCCCAAAAGGAAGGTGAGCGAAAGGAGCCGGTGGAGCCATCTCAGAAAAAACCGCGTCGTCACTGTCAAAGAAAAACTTGGAAGCGGTTAACATTATCGTCTCTATATGGTTTCTCCATGATCAAAAGAGGTTGTCTGCTATTTTCCGCCATCGCTGCTATGTTTTCTTTTTGCCGTAGCCCAAGACGAAGCCAATCCGCGTAGAATCCAGGTGATTATCCCGGCCGTTCCAAAATCGAGTCGTGGATCGTTTACTCGCGACGTCACGTGGTATTACCCGCTGACGTAGGAGACAGGTTACTCGGGTAAGATTTGGAACATAGCCATAGAGTTTGAATTTGGCTTGACTAATGGCGGATTTGTAAGCCCTTCCGCATTCGTAATAGGCTTTCCAAGAAGCCGATGTGTTATCAGGTTAGCCCGCACATCGTTTTTTTTTTTTCTGCTGGATTGACCACAAACTGTTTTATTGTATTAAGGGTTACTGTTATCAGATATAATGCGGGTCAGTGGAATGAAGCGTTCGATTAGATAGACCAGTTTATCTTTGAGAGAGTCCAGTTTTCACCAATAAAAATCTTTGAGCTACGACTTGATAGATGCAGTTAGCTCTCGCGTACTTGCAAATGAATTTGCAGCAACGTGATTTACAGGGAGCAGCGACAGAGAGTTTGTGATAAAAATAACGGTGAAAATTAGCAAAAAAAGCATATTAGATGCTAGTGGTTGGACAGCACTTTGCGAAATGGGGACACTGGTCGAGGCAAGTGCATTACTGCCACTAAACTGGGGCTTTTGACGCAAAAACTATAGCTCATCTCGCTATGTGCGAGTGAAGCTGAAGCTACAAGCTCGTCCAACACGACGCCTCCACTGCATGCGTGTGCACGCTTGGAAGAAACACTGAAAGCCCCAAGTGCAACCACTTGTACTGCTTACGAGGACACAGGGTAACCTCGAAACACTTACCATCTGCATAATATCACGCAATCAGCTGTCACGTGCACATGTGCAAAATAAACTTGAGATGGTGAATGCTGGTGCCCACTAGTTAACATGCCCTAGTGAAATAAAGCATTCAGTTTTGGCCTTCTCTGCTGCCCAAGTGTTCCAAAATATGGTTGCGGCATTACCGAGAATGGTACAGGCCACCGAGACGACGCTGCTTTTGTTGCCGTCGACAGGAAGACTTGGCGACGCGGCACCAGCCGGTGAGCAGCGAGGAGGTGAACCAGCGGAGGGAGTACCTGCGCAGCCAGCGGGACAAGCTGGTGGCGCTCAAGCGTGCTGAACGCGAGAAGCAGCTGAGCTCCACGCTGGAGCAGGACACCGTCCAGCGGCCACGTTCGTCTCGCGCGGCCAGGGCGGCTCTCCAGGGCGACGTCGCCCTGGAGGCGCCCAACGATGACTCCGGAAACCTGGCCTTCCGCAAGTCGCTTGCCGCTCGGCTGAAGGCGGAGGTCATAGGTGAGATTAATGGCGAATTCGGGTGGTCAATCGCCGGCGAGCCCACGCCAGCGGCACAGGCAACCAAAACCGCGCCAGCGGCGTACCACGTGACCCTCTCCACCCGAACAAAAAGCGCCGGCAACTGGCGTTTCTGTTTTCCTGGGTCGCGCGTGAACTTTGTTAACCTCTTCCTCGATTATTTTATGATACAATAGGCACGCTGTAGGAATCAGAAACATATATTTGGACTGTGAGATGTGGGTAAACAAATTTTAATATATTTTGTTTGGATTCCCGAAGAACTATCTCCATCTTACCAGAATCCCAGAAGGCTCACCAGCGTCGCTGTTTATATTCTATTTTCTTGTTATTACTTTTTTTCTGGAATCCTCAGCATTTTTATTTGGCTCAGCCCTTTGAAATAGTAATGCGCGTTCAAGTGTCGAGCTGCAGCACTATAAATGCATTTTTTTTTACAGCGGTGCAATAAAACGGTGTGTCCCATAGCAAAGTCATCTTGCGCAAGCTTTCTTGAAGATATTTTATCTTTATCTCCGTTGTTTTTGTTGCCTTTTCTCAGACCACAGAGGGGTGTCTGTCTCAATGGCTTCTTTTTCTACTCTAACCCGCTATCGGCGAGCATTGTTTAGTTGGGTTCCCTTTCCCGGTTCGGATATGACGATACCGGATACAGTATGGCAGACAAGCTGCCCGACCTCTTGAAGCTCGGGCAAAAATTGTGCCGGTAAATTGCCGGCACACGCCTGAGAAGCGCCACCCGAACGGCGCGCACTCGCCAGCCTTTGACTACGCGAACGCCCTTGCCGGAGATATGGCAAAATATTTTGCCGGGAAATGACCACCCGAATTAGCCATAAGGGTCATCAAACTCCCCCCCATTTTTTTTTCTTTTTGGTGCTTGGATAGGACATGTTACAAAATAAACTGCCCCCCCCCCCCCCCCACACACACACACACACACACAAAGAAAAAAAAAGAATTGGCGCAATAGTAATGCTGCAAGACTCATTTTGAGTGTTAGGAGGGATTCAGAAACGTGCTTCCATTTGGAGACGTCGACTGCAAAATGGAAGCATATATTCAAAATTGCTGAATCGAGTTGCGACAAATATTGTGCTTGTATACACGGGGCGTTGTCGAGCGTCACGCACGTTTTACAAGCGTGGGTTTCGGGAAACAACATTTAAGCTTGGAAACCCCCCCCCCCCCTTTTTTTTTTCTTCTGTGCACAGGGAGGAAAACTGTAAAAACAGCCTGGCTGCTACACACACTTGGATCTGCTTTTGCCGGGTATTCATTTCAAAGAAGCCTCCACGTTTTTGCCTCATGTTGCACAATCCGAATGGGGAGATCAACTGCATGGTTTTTGACGTTTACCCAGCTCTGCATAGAAAACAAAACAAAAAAAAGGGTATTTTTTTTTTTTAAACTTAAAAAGTTACTGAAAAGAAAAATGAACGTTTTTTTCCTTTTTAACAGTCTGGCTGCGACGTAAGTGTCAAGAATAATTTTAGAGCAATATTGACGGCGCGAGATTTATTTCAAATTCTGCGCGCAAAGTTAATGACGTCACGGAATGGTCATACTCTTTCCACATAAACGAGATGGTCATACACTCTCTCCACCTAAACTCGACGGCCAAGCCGATCCAGCTCTTCTGCACGCGCCCAAAACGCCGAGAAAACAAGTGAAAAAGAGGCGACTAAATATTGCTCCAAATTTTTTTTTTTTGCGTAAAATTTATTTTTTGACACTCGTGTCTCAACCAGACTGTTTAAAAAAAAACATTTTATTCTTTTCAGTGGCCCTTAAACACTTATACAATTTTAGTACGATAAATCCACCGCTCAAAGACACCTTTGTAAAAAGTTTAATTGCAATCCATTAATTGACTTATACAATTTTTGTTTACACCCAAATAGCGTTTATGAACACCCTTATCATTTTGTTTTTTTCAGGGAAAGTTTTTTGTGAAATACATGTTCTATCAAAACAATTTTTTTGGTGAGTTGAAGGACAGGGCAGTATTTGAACCAATTTATATCCCAAAGCAATCTAAATTTTGTATCTAGCAAAAAAAAAATATATATATATAGTAGATATATAGTGCACAATTTAGAACCAATAAATTGGACACACAATTAATAGAGTATGTGGCTCCCATTCTCCCATTGGCTGAGCAAAACGGCTCAAATTGCCAATGTTCAAAAAAGGCGTCACTTCGGAAATTTCACGAGACGAAGCCTACCAGTCCAATATAATTTGCATTAATTGGATCACCGAATTATTTTCCTCCGAAATCTTACTTCTGTAACAACTTGTCTTCAGTGCCATGCAAGCATGTAACTAATGAACTCCCAACACATTTAACCCTTTTTTTAAATGCGTAAGCATTAACTATTTCTTGGAGCGGAACCGGCGGCGTCTGTAACCGGAAAAAACGTGAAAGAAATGACCCTTCTCCCGTTGGCCGAGCAAAACAGCTCCTAGATAACCATTGGCGCCTGCTTCACGACAGCGTGCGCTTAGCTGCCGCTCTCGCGTCAGGCAGCACCCGAGGCATCTACATCGTCGGTGGCCGCAACCTCAGCAGTAGCAAAACGTGGCCGTCCACACCAGTTCACCGCAGATGAACTAAGGGGAGCGGAACGACATTCCTGCTTTCCCACTCGCAACCCGTACAAAGTGCTTAAGGTGTCCTCTCAATTTTTTTTTTTTTGTTGCTAGAAGTGACGGGAGGCAATGGCTACTACAAGCAATTTTTTGTCCGTTTCAGATTCATAAGCGCCAGCTGCAGCCCTATTGCTTCCGTCAACAAATCCATTTTAACGAGAAAACTTTGAATTCCTGTTGTGAATGTTGTAAAGAGAAGTGCACCTGTACTGGAACGCCACTCCAAGCCGCGACAGGCAAGTCAACGAATTGACTGAAGGCTTTGGCAAGAAACCAACATCTGTCCATTTCAATTCCAGAGCTCTCAAGGACTGCTCCTGCATAAGCTACTAGACGCCGCTTTCCCGAACAAATAAACATCTTGCCTGTCCGTCCTCGTGACCAAGAACGACACCATCTTGTGGTGAATCCAGATGAATTCCACGACTTCACACATGACTGAACTTAGAGGGGATGCATCAAAAGGTCAAGACTATCTCACACTTGCAACATTTTTCGGAATTTATGATAAATGACTTCAAGCACTGGAGCTTTCTAAACGATTTAAAAAAAAAAAAAGTATGGCAAATTGGTAGGCATTGTTACACAAGTTTACACCATCGTTTAGCAGCACTAGCCTGTTTAGCCAGACGCCTACGTTCACGACGCCCTTCATCGGATAATTTAACGCGTGGCATGTGTACACTTGAAATAACCTGATGATCTTGCAGAAACTTCTAACCCACTTCTCCTCTTCCACCTCACCACATGACCTCCCCGTTAACCAATCGGCGTCCATCACCTCAGTCATTTTCTCCCATCCGTCAACCAATCGGTGTAGAGGCTTGCAGCCACGCTTTTATCCGGGCTTCACGAAATTCCAAACACCTCGCCAAAGAATGTCTCGCGTTAAAAGTGGCCAGGAATAGCTCAAGCCTCCTCATGCACCTTTCATTAGAAACATTAAGGGCAGGTTTTGACTGCAAAAGGTAAATCTTCCGTTATAAATAGTCTTACTACAAACAAAAAAGCCAATGCAGTTTCTTAAAAGTACTCGTTGCACAAGTTCTGCGATGAAGAGTGGAGACGGCTCGCAGCAGCTGCAAGCTTGTGCACAACTCGAGGCTGAAGTTGCTCAATCCTGGGAAGGCAGCGCTGAAACCACTTAAGAGCTACACTTCCAGTATCAGCGATCCATTCCTCCCTATCTTGTGGATGCCGCCATTTTGGTGCTCGGTGTAGGGCGGGTGCAATTGGCTATTGTTACAATTAGAAAATAAGACTTTCTGAGCTAGTGTCAGGAGGCTTCGGTGATATTGTCTTGCTTTGCCGCATATTGTTTGAACATTTCTGGAGGACAAAAAACAGTTCCCCGGAATTTCACACATCTGGCAACAACGATTTTAGGCACCAAGATGGCTGGGGTGGCGTCGCCCCGAAGTGCAGCTTACTTGGTGCAGTCGCTGCTTTTCCAGGATTTCTCGAACAGTTCGTCTCGAGACTTCGCTCGAGAAGAACCGCTCGAGGGTCCGTCGCATGACGAAGCAATGCACCCAAACGCAGACTGCTTCACAGCTGAAACAACTTGTTTTTATTTTTAATAAAAAGAAAACAACACCAGGAAAGAATATACTCTACGGACACAATAGCCCTACCTCTGCAGCAAAAAACTGTATTCTTTGGAAGGGAGAAAAAAAAAAAAGGCGAGAAGGAAAGAGAAAGAGGGGGACCAACGCAGTAACGCTGGTCGTTGGCTGTCCTTTTTTTTTCCGGCGTCACCGTTCCTATGCGCACAGGTTCACCTTTACACTGTTGCGGCGACTCGTCAAGGGAAAAGCCGCCGTGAAAAACGTTCCCGTCGCTTACGGATGCGGCCGTTCCGTTGCTTCGTTTGTCCTTGTGTCCCATTTGCACGTCGGAGGTCCTCGAGAGAACGATGCCGCTTCACTTTGCTCGACGCACTTAAGACGCTGCACGCACACAATCTGTCCGAGTCCCCGCCTCTCTGTCGCGAGTAATTACAATAAAAGACTGGCAGGGAAGTGGAAGTAAGGGAGGAAGGGGACAAATAATGACAAACCCCAGAAGAGAGAAAGAGAAAAAAAAAAAAAAAAAAGCAGCAAAGTGATGGAATGAAAACAGACCAGAATGAAAGAACGGGCAAGGGCGTTGCATTCGTCGCTTCCGCGTTGTTGTTACTGTCGGCATTTCGTCGCAGAGACCACAGGTCCCATCTTCCGTCTTGTTGGCAGAAATCTTTTTAACACTTCCTGAAGGCAACTGGCCCCTCTGCCTCCCCCACCCCCTTTTTTTAAAAAAAGAAAAAAGAAAGACTCCACTCTAACAAAAAGCGTAACCAAAATTACGATTAAAAAAAAAAAAAAGGCTCGAGTGACATGCTGTCGAAATCCCGGCTTCTTTTTCTTGCACCCCATGCACACACACCCTTGTACCCTCCCCCCTCTAGGTGCCACCACGCTTTTGGGCTTGGCTGCTAGCACACACAGAAGAGCGTCGTCGTCGTCGTCCGATGATGGTACGGCATATACATATATATATGTATAAATTTGCAATATGTATGCAGCAAGTACGTTTCATGTATGTATACATATGTATAACTATCAATATGTATAACTATGTACAAGGGAGGGGAGGGGGGAATGGGAGGGGGCGAGAGAGCAGAGCGAGGAGAGAAGGGGGTAGGAGATCATTCCCTCTTCCTTGAAGGGGGTGGAGGGGACACACGGGAAAGTGGGGAGGGAGGGGTTTGGGGGAGGCGGTGAGAGGCAGTGCTGTTTCCGGTAGTGTTCCGTCGGGTGGTTATCTCCTCGTGCCCCCAGCCGGGGCGGCCATCTTTGCGGTCCGCCGCGAGGCTTCCGGCGGGGCGGGGCCGGAGACGATGGTTGGTCAATGTTCGTGGTGAGATGCGATAGGGGCGGGAGCAGAGGCCGAACGGAGGAGGCGCTAAGAGGACAGCCTCGGCCGCTTGGGAGAGGAGATGGCCGCCGAGCCCTCCTCCTCCTCTTCCTCCTCGTCAGAGTCCTCGTCGGGGTAGTCCACCAGGCCGCCCTGCGAGTTACAATGAGTTGCCTACTCGCAGCCAACTTCGGTCGCTTTTCGTTAGACGTCTTCCCGTAGCACTCGCAAGTTCACGTGCGACGGAGGAAATGGCGTAAGTTGAACCCCGCAGAATTGTACCTCTCATCGGAAGCTGCAGATCTTTAGGACAATCTGCCGAGAAACCGATCTAACGTTCCATTTGGTTCCACCTGGGCGATTATCAGCCTCGACAACTCTCTACAGTGTTCAAGACTCAAGCACAGATGAAAATGGTCGTCCTTATACAGTGGAACCCCGATTATACGACTTTTGAGGGACCGCGCAAAATCCTTGTATAATCCGCGAGTCATATCATTCGAAAAAAAAAACTATAATTACGAATACAGTGATCGGCCTCGCGCGAAAAAGACAAGCGGAGGTTTTGAATGATGTCTTAGCTAAGAATCTACTGTACTTTGTCGAAGCAAAAACCATCAAAACAAATTAAATTGAAACCGTAGAATTGTGCGGTAAAGGCGCGAGTAACCGGTGGAGTGCTCAATCCTGGGGGAAGCAATGAGTTGGAGAAAGTGGCACGCAGAGGAGAGCAAGAGTAAACGAGAAAATGATGGGATGAGCGGAGCAAAGACGCAACGCGAAAACGTTGAGGTATTTCACAATCTGGTGAGGAGAAAGGAAAGCGCTGTCTCCTACTCCCTCCCGGCGCTGCGGCTATCTTAGGTTGCCGGCGGTGTGTTTCTGGACCCTCTGAAACGGCGCACGGAACTTTTCCGCGTTGCTGCGCCGCCGCCCCCTCTTCATGCAGCTGCCCAACTCATTGCGCGTTTCCCGCCGGAATGTCGTACGACCCGGGATGCGTAAAACCACGCATTGTGTAAACCAAATTATTTATACATTATTTCTATGGGGAGTTCGTCAGGACCGGGCAAATTTGCCGTAAACTGCGGGATGTCGCATAAACCGGGGACGCATAATCGAGGTTCCACTGTAGCCAATTGACATGACGGCCCAAATCTCAATTTTCGTCCCCGGACTGAGTAGCACGTGACCGTCACGTCACCGATTCCTGCGATCTGCGCCTCGTCCGTGGACTGATAGAGTCTAACACCTCTTCACTTGTGGATTTTTGGCGGGAGATTGACTTGAAAAGCATTTAGTCTGGCAACAGTACAATGTTCTCTTGCTTTCGGACGATTAAAACAAAAAATGGCGCATCGTTGTGTTATGTGAGTTTGCTGGTTCATTTTGTCGCACGATTCTCGGTTCCACGCGTGAAAGAAACTGCAGAAACTTTGCCCAGCTGACACGACGCAGGTTCCGGTACTTCTCCGGGTCTGTGTTAAGAAGCTTCCGTCAAAACTTGTCTAGCACGCCACAATGATTCCCGCACGTCCAATCAGCCTTTAACCGAGCAAGACCTTTCTTGTGGCTGTGGTGTACTTGAGTAATGCGCACGAGTGCATAGTACGTGGAGGCATATCCAAACACCCCTCCGCCAGCCCAGAGCTTCGTTGCTTCTACGCCGAAGCCTATCACGGTGTTCTGTCTCGATCTGTACAAACAGCGGTGTACAATCCTTTATCGCAGTAGCAAACGTCAGTTTCTCTCTTGGACAACGGTGCCACGGTGCAATGTTGGAGTTTCGCGGCACAGTGGGCTGGCGAACAGGTTCGGTCCGTCCTCGCTCGCGTCTGCTTGCCATCTCCCCCGTGTGGATGCACTTGGGAGACGGACAAACTGCGGACATGTTGTCGCGTGAATCGGCGTGTTCCGATTATTCCCGCCCATACCCTTTTGCAAAGCTCCTTTTGCACGTTTGTTACAAGGTGCATACTATGGGCAAGTTTTGTGCACAGTTCATATGCTGCACAAAGTGGTCCTACAAGATTTGTTCACCAATGAGAAAAATGACACTTTCAGCATTTAAAACGCGTACGTTTTGATAAAATATTGAATAGATGATTTTTAATGCACACAAAAGTATCTCCAATCAGTCCATAGAGAGGGAAATTAGCAAAGCTCCGCGAGGATTTGAACTACTTTAGTACAGCTCCCGAAGAAATAATGAACATATCAGATTGTTTTCATAATAAAGCAAGTCTTCTCAGGAAAACTGCTCACTACATCAGTAGTTTAGATGCTTGTATCACTAGCACGAGCATTCTTTAATTTTACTCCATTATACCCGTAGTTTCGCCACGCTCTTCTTTACGACAGAGAGGTTGTACCAGAATGTATGTTCCCACATTAGACTTTTAGTACGTCGTTCCAAGTACAATACTCAACACTTCGCTGACACCTTTCCGTGTGCATCGCACCGTTATCGGAGCTCAAAAGGACCCACTAAAACCCGCAAGTGACAACATAGGGAGCCACGGGTAGTCCCAACAGAGCGCCGTGGACGCAGGCCGTCAGACGGAACGCACCTTTCTGGGGAGGGACCCCGTGGGGGACTTGACCTCCACCACGGTGGTGGGGCTCAGCGGGCCCCCCGCAGGGTTGGAGGGGCTTCTCCGACCCGCGCTGTTGTTCAGCACGGGGGAGCCAGACCGGTTCAGCGTCCGCACGTTCTCCTTGCCCTCCCGCTCTTGCGCTGCACAAACATGCGCATGTCCACACACGGTCAACTTTTGCTGCTCCAGAAAGGAGCCACGCAAAATTGTGCAATGAGAGTTCTACGGTAAATTGAAGGAATGGGCCAAAGCGAATTTGTTTCTCATCTCTTTTCATCAGCCCCGCTCACTGTCTTGAGGTTACGTAGCAGCGTGAGCCCAGGCGCAAAGTAAACCCTACCCTGCAGAATTGCATTTTATGAGGACTGCAGCAGACGCTGACTTCAGCCTCAACCTTCCAGGCACGTGATGCCGTGTCTATACTCTGTTTCACCTTATGATGCACCGCAGGAAAGGCTACAAGCGCGAGTTCCTTGCTCTAGGGCACATCTCGGCGGCACAAGCTCTCGTGCGTTAAGAGTAGCTCCCAACGCTATGAGCTCGCGCTTCTAGCCTTGTCTGCGGTACAACATAAGGTGAAACGGAGTATAGTATTGTCACATCCTCTCTAAGTTAAACCTGGATATAACGAAATTGATAAACGTTTGCAATATTTCGTTAAATGGAGGATTTCGTTACATGTAGTTTTCGCGGAAAAACTCGTAAAGGACACGTGGAAAGAAAGCGAAAATTAAAAATTCACGTGGGCAAACTCACCACGTCATTTATTTAGTGGAAAAAAAGTCTGTAAGCTTGCCTTGTGTCTTTCGCGCGAGCGAAGGCAGCGTGCAGCGCTCAGAGGACACCAAAGCATTTAGAGCGCTGTCGTCGTCCTGGGACCCGGCGTAATACATCGACGGCATCCAAGACCTCCATCGTGGTAGGCACCAAAGGCTCCTCGCCTTTGATGACAATTGGACACGAATATATATCTGCATTTTAGGTACAGTCGCCGACCGATTATTCGGACTTCGCAGGGACCGAAAAAACGTCCGAATAATAGAGCAGTCCCAATAATCAGCAGATTAAAAACTTGCCTTTATTACTTCCAAGTGGGCTTAAAAAAGCAGTAAATAATGCCTTGTTTCAGGTGACGCCTCCATTTCCGTTCGGCAACTTTCTGTTAGCTTGACAATCGCTGCCTTCTTTTCTAGCGTTATGGTCGAGTACTTTCTGCGCTTCTTAATGACACATTGCGGCGGCAGAAGAGCAGATGAGCCAGCGTTGTGCGAAAGAGACAAGTAGAGGCGCAAAACCACGACCGCAAAATGGCGACTGGCGACGCGAAAAGCAAAATGATGATGATGATGATGACGTGCAGCTAAATGGAAAAAAAGGGCTAGCATAGCGTCACCTAGCGGTAGGACTCAGGAGTACTCAAGTAGCGCCAGTAGCGCTGCCAAACCAAGCCAATCCATTTGCAGCCAACATAGAATTCAAAATGGCCGCTTCTCGACTGATCGCTCGCGACGATTTTGTCCGAATAATCAAACTTTCGGACTTCAAGCTGTCCGAAACATTGGTCGTGAATATACATTATTTCTATGGAAAGTCACGGTTCCGCCTTTAGGTCCGAAATATCAAACAAATCCAAATAATCAAAGTAAAAAAAAAAAAAAAAAGGAGATTGCGGCGGAGCGAGTTTGTTAAATCAAGGTTATCCAGTGCGAGCGCTTAGTTACATGGAGTTCACAAATACAAGTGCTTCTATGAAGATAGCGTCGGGGAATTGAAAAAGTTTGTTAAATAGAGGATTTCGTTGTATACAGGTTCGTTACATCCAGGTTTAACTGTATATAGTTGTTTTTTTTTTTTTTGTGAAACTTTAGCAGCTGGCCCTTAGCTAGCAGCTGGCCCTTCTCGAAGACATTCCGAGTGTTCTCTCTTGCCTCTTTTAGTTATTTTCTTTTTCTTTCACAGATGCGTAGATTGCGCGTGCACGATACACTTCACTTTTCAAGGCTAAATCAGAGTTAGTTTGGTAGGAACGCAATTCTGCATTAACTCCTTAACTGTTTTTAATTTCTGGGAATTTCTGACCCTCAATTACTTAATGAATGCCTTCCAAATCAAATTTCTAGGTACAAACATAATAGAAGCAAAAATTGAAAAAAAGGTCAGTGCTGCCGTTTTTTGGCAGTGCCGCAAACTGAGCCACGATCGAGCCTGGGTTGTCCAAGATGCACGAGCGCGCAAACTCGTCCAAGACGGTTAACCCTTTATTTATTGCCAAATCTTGCCTTCAGGCAACGCACCACATAATCATTTTTTGTTTTGTTTAAATGTTTTAGTTTTAGCACATTTTTAAAAAATTCTAGAAGCCTGGCAAGTCTTGAAGATTGAAACTACAGCAACATTTGGCGAAAAGATACGCAAATAGTTCACGAAAAAAAGAAGTTTGCCGCGCAAACATGCGGCGACCGAGAATGGCGGGATGGTGAAAAATATGGATAACTGTTTTTCTCTCGCCACTTACATTTTACGATAGGTGACCACTTTCGCTCGAGGCTATTGTATGCGCAGATATAAAAGGGAAGCTGAAGCGGTTTTGTATTTCAAGAAACACACTTAAATCGTCATTTGACCTCCAGGAGGCTGCAGAAAGTCATTTTCAAAGTACCGCTGAAGGAACCCCACTCCCGGAGTGTGACGTCACAAAAGGAGTTTTCGAAATCTCCGCTCTCGCGCATTTTCAGTGCCCATCAAAGCCATGCACATGCACTCTTGCTATTCTTAAAAAGGCACAAAAAGACGTCACGACTAGTGCCAGTGAAGAGGAATAAACCGGCCAAGCTTGTGATTGCACGTGCGGCCCTCGAGCGAACACGCACTCGGCGGCCGAAAGATCCTCTTATGACGTCACGACTGGTCGAAGGTTTTTCGTGTCTTCTCGGCTTTAAAGTGCAACCCACTTATAACGATACCAGATATAACGATCTACCGCTTATAACGATCAGTTTCTAGAGTTCCTAGACTGGAAGTTATCAGTTTCTAGTCCAGATAAAACAATAATTGGTTATAACGATTGAAATTTCGGGTTTTCACAGTATCGTTATAAGTGGGTTCCACTGTAGTTACATCTTCCGGGAAAACTAATGTGATATTCAGATTCGCGGGATAAAACTGTGCTAGAATCAACCTCCACCGTATATTTGCGTGTAATGGCCGCCCTCGTGTAATAGCCGCACCCATAACCTTAAAGAAAAAAAAAGCCGAAAAAAATATATTTAAAAATTACCCGTGTATAACCCGCACCTACTATTTTAGAATGGCTGAATTGCCATCTAGTTCATAGCGCAAAAACTCGAGAATTTTTTTTTACAGCGGAGCTGTTAAGGTCTAGTTTCCCCAGGATCGTGTCCCCCGCAAACAAATTAAGATACCTAACTCTGGACACCTACCGCCATCTATGAGCGACGGCGGCAAGCCATTACTTTCCGTTGTACAGCTCCGCTGGTCTTCCTTCTTCACCAGAGTGGAAAGGCTGAAAGTTTTCCGTTGCAGCTGTACATGTTAAATTACTTTAATGTTCTCAGCACTCGCTGACCCGCGTAAACTGCCTTAATGCAGTGTAGGAATGTGCCGAAAAAGCGGGTCCCGTTTCATTGTATTTTGTTTCTTTTTGGTTCCTCAAGTACTGCTGGTAGATGGCACGCACTGGGCTGTGGCAGCCAACAACATTGAGGCACTCTATCCTGTCTTTTTGTGCCTCTCGCTTTATCTCAAACAATCTCGGACCAGACGCAGTGCATGTCTTTGTGTTTGCGAGTACCCCCGGTTTCCCGTTCTCATCCACTTCAGGCTTCTGGATGGGGAAGCACGCGAGTTACATGGCCAGCTTTAAACTCAAAGGTGTTGCCTTTGTTCGAGACAACTTCAAAAGAGCGGCCGGGCGAACGTTCGGTGTCGACGCCGCCGAGACAAGTTCCGAAGATGAGTGGTCTACTACGGACGAGTGAAAAGGACTTTGCACGCCTGTCTACGCAATACCGATAAATGTTTTCTTGTTCTACCCGACGTGTGAGTACTTCCATTTAATGAAGGTAAGTAGTGAAGCTTTTGGCGAAAAAAAAATGATTTCCAAAAAAACTTTTGTTTTTCTCCGTGTAATCGCTGCACCCGTAGTTCTCAACAGAAATCATAAAAAAATACCTGCGGCCATTACACGCGTATATACGGTATCTCTTTTTTTTTTTTTTAGTGTTTCAGCTTTTTTTTAATGACACTTTACAGCAGGGGTGGCCAGGCTGACCCGGCCTAAGAGCCGCAAACAAAACAACCGAAACTTCCAAGAGCCGTGGGGGGGGGGGCAAACTTTTGTTTAGGGCAATAAACGAAACTCGAATTACTTTCAATCTATCTGAGTAAAAAGCAGTCCGATTGTATGCAAGGTAGCAGTAGCACAAGACTACCAAACCGCAACCTGTCTTTCGATTTAAAAAGCGTTCCATTTCTCTTTTTGGGGAAGTGCTCGTGTGACCGGGAGGGAGGCGGGGGAGGGGGGGGGGAGAGGGGAGGGAGTTGCGAGCCGCACTTCAAGACGCGAAGAGCCGCATGCGGCTCGCGAGCCGCAGCTTGGCCACCCCTGCTTTACAGTGACCCATAGAGGTTACGCAAGGGAGCCACTTTCCAACTTCTGCCCGGTGTCGCCCACGGGCACCAAAGCCACAACTTGCAAGTTCGTATACCTTACGATTTTTTTCTTCTATTCTAGCTCTTTTTTTTTCGTTTGATCTCGTTAAACATATCTTAAAAAAAAATAAATGCTTTAAGCAATTTTTGTATATCTCGTCAACAAAGGGTTGGTCAAGACGGGACCTCACCCTTCTTGTCGAGGATCTTGCCCAGCTGGTCGAACTCGGCGTCCAGCCGGCGGCTGAAGGAGTCCGCCCCGGCCCCCACTGCGGTGCCCCCAGGCCCCTCCGGGGGCTCCTCCAGGTCCTCCTCCTCGTCGTTGAACCACATCTCCTCGTCCTCCTCCAGCTGGCGGGGGTCCCTCCGGAAGCGGCCGGCCCCGCCCACCCCGAGTCCGGCCCCCACCACGGGCCCCCCTCCGACCACGCCCCCGCCCCGCAGGATGGAGGGCATGCTCTCCAGGGAGGGCCGCTCCTTCAGCCGCTCCTGGTGCTGCTCGTAGCGCAGCCGTAGCGACTTGAACGTCTGCACATAGTCCACCTTGTCCAGCACTTTGCCGTAGCGGTCCACCACGTGCAGGCAGAGCGTCTTCACGTCGTCCTGCGGAGGACAGGGCGCGTCAGCCAGCGCGTTGCAGCCACGAGGGATGGCGTTCTTGCTCCGGGGAGACGGAAGGAACAGAGATGGACAGAAAGGAGTAAAGGCGGAAAGAAGAAAGTAAATTGCAAACGACAACACAAAGTGTGCTGCGATCGACGTTGGCGGTTGTTGTGCCGCGGAAGGGTACGTTGAAGGAGGTTTGCCTTCGAAGAGCGTGCTGTACGATGTTTGCAATGGTTCCTTTGCTTACGGTAGAATCAACGTAGGAGATGCGTGCGCTTTGGTAGAATGAGAGTGCAAGATGTTGCGCGTGTTGAAAAGGGACACGGAGACGTGCTTTTTTTTGTGGCTCAAACGCTCCTCCAGAACGGGGGTGCCCGCAATTGACCCTGCGGTGGAAGAAGCGGAGGTATGTATGCAAGCTGTTCTGTAAAGGTCTGGAGAGTACACGAGAATGGGGCCTGGATGGCGGCAGTGGGGAGGCGAGGGAGCATGTCTACACGGCGCAAACAAGTGGGCATTTCGCAACGGCGGCTGCCGGAGTGTGAGGAAGAGAGCACGTCGCTAGAGCGAGGAGAGTGGCAGCCTAAGGGAGAAAGCCTTATTCTGTGTATGAGGAACGACGGGAAAAGGGAGACCAGTGCCCTCTGCTGTAGAGTTGGGTTTCGCGTTCGTACACGAGCGTGTCTTGCCAGGAAGGGGGAACAACAGTAAAGCACAGGAAGAAACAGAGAGATGTGGACAAAAAGACAGAAACCAAAAGAAAAAAGAGGAACGAAGACATAAAAAAAAGCCAGACTTCGGTCAATCTGCATAGCACACGGATATCCCTTTTATTGACCGAATTTATTGTTATGGGGACTTCCCGTCAGCATTGCGCTAGACAGACAACTCCAGTTCACCCTTCGGACAAGGGGTCCTGGGACTGTTCTGCGTGCCAACTCTATGTTGATGGCCGACGGAGCATCGAGGGGAATAGTGGAAAGTGCCGAGAGCCCACTAAGGAAGTGGGCTGTTAGTGCAGCAAAGGGAAAAAAAAAAAAAAAAAACCGCAGGGTAGGTCCCTACCACTGCGGGACCGTCCGATTACAAAAAGCCACAAAGAATTGTCAATTATCATCGGTGCCATGTCACATCACGTCAATTCTCCAAGGGATTTCAGCGCGAACACACAGGGAGGCCACCTAGAGGGAAGGACACCTTCTGAAGAGAGGGAATACAAGGCTCGCCGTTTCCAAGCAGAGCGTCAATGCCTGCGCTCATGGAGCTATCGGTGTCCCTTCTTTGCACACTGTGGCAAAAAGCTGCGGATTTTTTCATTAATTAAATCTTAAGTTGAGAGTCAGCACTTGCCCTGTTTAGTTCGTTTGTTCCATCTTCATTCTTTAAATAAAAACAAAAAAGAGACGAATAGTAAGAGAGAAGGAAATATTCCGACAGAAAAGAAAGGAACAAGACCACCCACCACGCGTATGAACTCGAAGAGCTCGAGCACGGCCGAGTCGAGGAGGTTGTAGCGTCCCTCGTTGCGGCGGAAGGCGTCCACCACGGGGCCGAACAGGTTCCCGTTGACGATGTAGCGGTTGTAGAACTCGTCCTTGAGGCCCACGATGCGGCGCATGAAGCGCAGGGCACACAGCACCAGGAAGGTGAACTTGGAGCGCATGAGCACCAGCACCCTGCGCAGCAGGTCCTTGTGCAGCACATAGTTCTTGATGTGGTAGCTGTGGTGCTCCACACAGAACGACAGCAGCTCCACGATGAGGCCTAGCAGCTGGGCAGTCTGGCCACACTCTGCAGACGGGAGAATCGCGCGAAAATTAAGGGGCTTCTAGAGTAACAACCCTGCAGACCTTGTGGCCTGTGCCTCCACGCACAGCCTGACAATGTTTCATCTATAAGAACGCTTCGATTAGGGACGACGATGTTCCATCTGCAAGAACAGTCTACTTGCAGATGACGTTTTATCTACAACAACATTGCTAGATCAAGCAAACCCTTCTGTCCCTCCCGAAGCTGGCACCCGACGTCTATGTCACGGGCTCTGCCAGATCATTGGAAGAATACAGAAAACTGCTGCACCTCAACAACCGTCGCCATAGTCACCCCTGAAGAAGAGCCAATTAGGCCTCGAAACGTAGGGTCCCTATATTTTGAGGATTACGTTGGTTGTCGTCCATTTAGGGTTACTTTTTCAAACCGTGGTGCTCAGAACGACAGGAGGCAAACCTTTGGGTTAGAGAGAGAGGGGTAATTTATGTAGAAGCAGCATCGACGGACGGTTTCGTAACCGGGTTGGTCTAGTAACGTTAGTCTGCAAGAACACTCCACTTGCAGACGACGATGTTTCCTGCTGCGACACTTGCCGACAATGTTTCATCTGTAAGAACATTGTACTCGCAGACAGCAATACCCCACTTGCAGTTGACAACATTATGTCCGCAAGAACACTGTGCCGTCGTTACGTCTGCGAGAATACGGGACTCTTCGAAGAAGGCGACATACCTCTGCTCGGTGCATCACCGGTGGTGTTGGCCAGGACTGGTGCGATCAGCACGTGCATGCAGTGCTTGTAGAAGAAGTTGAGGAATTCAGACTTCTGCAACAAGAGAACCCAGGGACCACGGACACAACCACAGCTTTAGTTAGAGCTGGATCCCTTTACCTGCCGGACATTCGGCATTGACACGCGACGCATCTACACTTTTCATGTGAACACAACTGTCTGACGGACGAGAAAAACGAGACGAGTCTTTTGCACCATACAAATAAAACCGTGTATTCCCAAATGCGCAGGCTCCACCAAAATATGGCACTCACAATTCAGACAAGATGCCAAAGTTCAAAAGTTACTATGACTGAAGCTGAAACATCAAAAGCAAAAAAAAAAAAAAAAACTGATTCTGCTTACGAGCAGGCTCATCAAACAGCAGACGAGCATGGCATGAACCTCTTTTCTGGTGCACTTGTCAGACGGTGCTTCTGTCGGACACAAGCAGACGCGAATGCAAGGTGGACGTCATGTGTTTTTGCGTTCGGGCCTGCTTGACATCGACAGCGGCACTTCCGAGAGATAGAGTGGAAGCAGGCAAAGCATGTCCATTCCTTGCCGCACCTTCACAAAAGACGTTGCCGCAAGCTAGAGGCTGTACCAGATGCGACACCGCGATATGTAGATGCGACATTACACTGTGCCAATCCTTTTCATAGGCAGCATGCACGCACACTATATGTGGTACACAGGAAACGGAATGACTCACAGTGTCAAGCGAGAGCATGTTCTCGGGGTCCAGCAATAACCGGAGGATTCCAGAGAGCTGAACGGCTCCGCCAAGTTCTGCAATGTGCAGGGCAAAAGGCATCCGACGAGTGAGTGCAAACCTTTGGGTGCACGCTGGACTAGCAAAAGTGTGAGCCAAACAAACACCGGGTACGAGTGGACATCTTTACAGGCCTCCCCTGTCGATTTAATCGAGCATGTGAAAACAATCGTGAGACAAAAGACAGCCGCCAGAAACTTGCTGTGAACTGATGTTTGAAAACTAAGGCAATGCCACTGACACTAATGGAGCGCCAGTCCGTACTGCACTACCGGAAGCGTTACGAAAGCACGTTAATACTTAGAACGACAAAAAGGGGTAGACAATCGAGTCCAGTCTACTTTTGGGCGACTATTCTAAACAGTGAACATTTGCACACCCTCATAAATGGCTGATGAACCCAGAGAAATCGACATACCTGGGTCTGGATCACAAATCATCTGCTCTATGATAACGTTGATCAGAAGTTGATCCTGGGAGAGAGAAAACATCATGGGGATATCAACGACGCACTACGTCACCGCAACCAAGGCACAGAGATACGAATCCCCGAAGAGCACAACCATCCCGAACTGGCTTTCTCGAGGGGACAGATTCAAACTAGCTCCCAGACCCTTCCCGACGGTCGGTCCCTTCTTTTGTGGTGCAATTTGTTGTCTCTACAAGCTCACAAACTTAGAATACGTTCCAGAACTGTTAGAATTGAGGAGCCAAGCGCAAACGCGAGGTGAGTAGCGTTCACTGCAGACACTTGCATCCAAAAGCAAAAAAAGTGTGGCCGACACTATGCAATCCGCAAAATCTGCCCCCCCCCCCCCCCCCCCCAAAAAAAAGAGAAAGGAAAAAGGAAGGGGGGCTAGAAGGGAAAGTGGACTCACGTCGTCCTGCATATTGGACTGCTGGAAGGCATACTCGCGCACCATGGACGGACTGTAGTCCACTAAGTAGGAGAGAATGTCGATGGAGGCCGTCTTGATCACGGGGTCCTCCATACCCTGCAAGGAGGCGGAAGACCCATCAGAAGAGAAACTGCGGAACCGTCCTCGGTGTTGGTTTGTGGTTCCTGAATTGAACTGCGCCGTTAAGGTTTACACATTGAACGACACCGGGATTAGGAAAGAATGTGGTGCACGCAAGTGAGCACAACTGCGGTTACTAGGCTGTGCGGTTCAATCGAAGAGACACGGCAAAAGGCAAGTCGCAGAAGGCGGTGTCATGGATACTAATTTTCACCGAAAGCGTGGGGTGCGCGTAACTCGTTTTGTATTAACAACAAGCAGCGAGTTCAAAACATTCACTGAACTCGGAAACTTAAGGGACCTGAAAACGTGTTAAGGCTCGAGTCGCAAAAAAATGAAGCTTCATTGTTTTCAAACACTCACGTAGACGTTGCTGGTTGCAAATTTACGAAAAAAAGATGAAAACTTTGACTAATTTTAGTTTGAACAGAATGCAACGCAGCTCGACTCATCGTTAAATAGCTCGAAGTGTGCGTGCACTACGAATACGGTCCTCAAAATCTATCGACCTTTCAAAACTAGGGACCGATCAACTTACCAAGGTAATTTCCAATGCTTGTAGAATGCCTAAACTTGAAAGTGTCTGCAAAGATAGAAAACAAAACAAATAAAACCACAGTATTAGAAACGGGCCACTAAGCTTCTTTCAACTGCCAGTCTCTGTAAGCACAATAAAAACACAGGTGCCAAAACTAAATAGGAAAAGCACAAAACAACAAAATTGACCAGAAAAACCTGGAACTCTACTAAGAAATTTGAGCAGAGGCCAGATTCAAGAAACGATCTCACGATGAAAAATTTGGAACGAAACCCAATTCACATTGCTGCCTGTCCGCACTTGGCCCTAGTGAGGTAGCAAAGAACGCCCAATTCCACCGCCTACCGCGGTGTTGTGGGTGGGAACATTCCGTCGCACTGTCACTTTTCACGGCAACCCTTCACTCGGGAGAGCGAGACTGGGACCCCGTGGACCTTAGGAGGAAGGCACCCACCTTAAAAAAGGACTCCCTACACTGGGGCTGTAGCGTCTGCGAGAATGTACAAAACTCCTTGAGGAAGAGCACCAGGTCCCTCCGCTTGTCGTCGTCCGTCGCCTCGTCCGTCAGCTGGGCAAACAGCTCGCTCAGGAACTTCTCGTCCTCCTGCAACGACGACGTGCAACGACGGACCGCTCGAAAGGTCGCCCCAACAAGGGTAACAAACCAAAGGTGCACAAAACTCGACAGATCGCCTTCGTAATTCTTGGGCCATTTGAGGGTCCCAATACTGGCATTGGTTCCAAATACGTTGTTACCCGCTCGTAGCACCAAACCCCCAAGTTTTGCAAAGTGTGCTTGCTATATAGGTAGCTATTCCAGAGGATCGGAGCCACCCACTGACGTACGGCTGTGTGCCCGACACTCCCAGGTATGTGCAGTATTATTTACAAGGTCTGCAGGTTCTTGCACCACTTTACCGCATCGATGCCGAGGGTTCCATTAATAGGTCCACTCTGTCGTCGCAATGTCACTTGATGTCGTGGTGTCACGCAGAAAAACGACAACCCGTTAGTTTCCTCTCTTAGGACTTGTCTCCTTGTTGTTGTAGGCACTGACTTCAGTGCCTACAACACATCCCCAACTGGCGTGTTTACCTCACGCTTAGAAGTAGTCCCTCGACTTCCGCCCAAGAGCCGGCCCTACAAACGCCGTGCGTTTAGAAGTTAGAAACCCTCCGTCGTAGGGGGAGAAGTGGACGGCGCACCTGCAGCATGGACACAATGTCGGCCTTGTTGAAGAAGATGAAGGAGGAGAGGGTGGAGAGCATGTTCTCCTCGAAGACGGACGGGGTGGGCAGCACCACGTCCTGGATGTACTGGACCCGGTAGGTCTGGTGGATCTTGGCCAGCAGCTCGGGGTTGCCCAGGGGGATCACCTCCCGGAAGCGGGACACCTGGCACAGGTAGTCCCGGTGCCGGCGGCGCTGGGGGCCCCCCGGCTCGTACTCCAGCACCCCGACCACGTCCAGGATGGCATCCTCGGCAAACATGGCGTCGAACAGGGCATTCTTGTTCAGCAGGAACATGCCCTTGAAGATGTCGTACAGCTGGTGCAGGCCCTGGGTCGACGACGGGCGAGGGGGAGGTGAAGAACCCGACTTGGACGACGCGACCATGCACGCTTGGGCCGTGGTTTATTATGTTCACACTTTTCGTCTCATTCTTCTTATCGGCCGATACCCCCGTCTCATTTCATTTTGGTGTGCAGCGATAATGACTACAGCTAGAGTTTGCTGGTGCGACCCTCAAGTCCTCCGACAATCGCTCGTTCAGTTAAAAATGAATCCTGAATACTTGCGCTGGTTGCCTGCTTTTCGACGCTTTCATAAAATGCCCCTTTCACACGCAAGAATTCGGGAAAGAGAGAGGGCACCTGTCGGTCGTCCAGCTGCTCGCAGGAGCGGAAGAGGGCGAGGAGGCGGCGGACGTAGTCCTGCTCCTCCAGAGCGGTGGCCAGCTTGTCCCTGCGCATGGGCGAGGGCAGGCAGCTCTGGAGCAGCTCGCACAGCTCCTCCAGCCGGGATGCCTCGCAGGGGGGCAGCTCCACGGGGGGCAGGGACGACGAGCCGGGGCCCCCGTCCGCCCCCTCCTCCAGCCGCTCGTCCTCCGACTCCACCACGTCCTGCGTGATGTCCACCGACGGGTCCTTGCCCTGTACCTGGGAGAGGAGAGAAAGGGTTGACAACGGCTGTTATAAAGCTGGCAAAAGCCAATGTAACGCCCACACGAGCAGACGTAACGCCAGCTAAAAGTCCAGTGTGATGTCGGGTCGCATCTCCCTTTAGGCTATCTAGTGAGTTACCGTGTCACTGCCCGCACGAGCAGATGTAATGCCGGCTAAACTCCAGCGTAATGTCGAGGTGCTGCAGCAAGCAATCTTGCCTTAGACTTCAGAACAAGTTAATGTTTGACTTCGAATGTCCTTCGAAGAAAATGTTGATCTAACGCCGGTGTATATCCAATGTAACGCCGAAGCACCACAGCAAATCTTGCCTTCAACTGCTGAATGAGTTACCGTGAGGCTAAAATGTCATTTAAAGAAAGTGACGATGTAACGCTCGTGCAAACCCGATGCAACACTGAGGTGCTACCGCACGCACCGCACATCTGCTTTTAGGCTACTAAAGCGACACTGATCTTGCCAATTTCACGGGGGTGTAATCTTATGAAAGAAACTCGACGTCCAGGATCAACAGGGACGGGTGCTCGTCACACTGCAGCGTTGGAAATCCCGAGCCGAATTGCATATTTCTTTCTGTCTGGAGCATTTTGATTCCTGAAGGTGTGATGGCATATGTGATACAAAAGACTGTCCATAATCTACTGCACTTTCAGGTTTCCCCCACTCTGGCCGTAACTTGGACCAATAGTCTCACAACCACCCAACTTTTCCAGGTTTACCAAAAATTCATCCTACAAAATCTTTCGCCCGTCCACCCACATTCTCCGAAAGGTCAAAGCCTTTCACAGTCAAAACAAAGTTGAATGGCACAGCACACACTACCTCATCTAGCAGCCAGTGATAAACCAGCCACTGCAATTTTCCCATGTCCACTCATGTGCATTACTTGCTTTCACACTTCCAAAGAAACAGAGCACCAAAAGACAGCAAAGAAGGACACAAACCCACACGAGAGATGCCATCTTTCAGACGGTCCGTTTCACATGCCACTGTGCGGCACTTACCTGGCATATCTTCTCCCATATCTCGTCACAGCCCGCTTTCTCCTGGAAGCTGAGGGCCAGGTCATAGTTGTCGCCCTCGGACCACACGATCAGCGTCTCCTGCAAAGCAGAAAAACCCCTTCGAATCAGAAAAACCTAACTCGCAACATTTTCGTCACAGTTTGTTTCCACGCCTCAAGTTCCTCGGCCTCGCACGAGGGTCGCAGCAAACTCCGCTGCCGCACGTATTAATCCTCTTCGTTGGAAACATCTCCTCCAGACGTGAATGAATTAGAGGAGCTGCAGTCATCCAATCAGCTATCCTTGCAGCTTTTACAGTTCAGGTTTTACAACAAACCCTTCGCATTCTTGCATCATTCGGGTCATGTATCCCAGGAAATGACCTGTGTATAGCACGAGCCAAGCTCCATCCATACTACAGGCCGTGTACCAAGACTGAACAAGCTTTTTTTGTTTGTTTTCTTGTTAACAGGAACGAAGGAAGATAGAAGTCCCACTGCGATGAGCCTGTGACAAACTATCTATCAGAAGGTCTATGAATGATGCTGTCACTGGTAAAATACACCAAATTCATTTTGAACCGAATGCTGGACCTCTGAAATGGTCAAGTATACATAAAAACATATACCATTTTCTGGTGTGTAAGTGGCATTTTGTTTACCCAAAAAATTTCCGTCAATATGTCTCGTACATCGGTGCAACTTATACGAGTTTTTTCTACAAGCACGTACCTCAACCCCACAAATGTGCTGCAGAGGTTATATTTATCATTCGATACGTTGACAAGAATATTGAAACTGGCTCTCGCCTGCGCACATATTGCGACGCAATCCCAATATACATATGCAGGCTTATCAATGCAGTTTAACCAGGTCGGGCCGACATATAAGTGAGACTTGCATAAAAACTTTCGCGGCGAAAAACGGCCATTTATACAACGGTGCAAAATATAGACCGGAAAATATGATACTTTCTTTTCGGCATACTTGACGATTTCTTACCCTGTCGCACGTCTGACTTCGCAGAGCGAGAGTACATGGGCCCGTGGCCCACTGCAACTTCTAGCAAATCAAACAATGCCAGTCTCTTGCATCTGCATCATTATGTATGTGTCGCCCTATTTAGGACTTTAAAGGGACACTGACACCCCCCAAAATGTTTTTTTTCTTTTTTTGTCAGACGATTCATTATGGTGTCGGAATACTACCCAATTAATATTTTGCTACAGAGTCACGTATTTTTTCAATAAAGCCAAAAAACGCAACTGCGCGAAACCGAAACCGAAACAAGAAGTGGAGAGGATAGCGTGAGTGGCGGAAGTCACATGGCTACACCCGACCGTGCGTTTTTTTGTTTTTTTTTTTCTCCTCTTTCCGCACGTAGCACCATAGCAGACGAAATGCGTTCGCTCGCCGTGGTATTCCTTTGCAGTTATGTTTGTTCCGCTCGCTGTTCTGTATTTCAAGATGAGTTGCTTTGTACATTTAATTGGCAATTAGTAGTGAGTGCCCGAGTGCCGTGGTGAATTCCCGTGATCAGCTCCGAAAAAAATACTCCCAAGATGTTGCGTGAAGAGTTGCCTCACATGTCCTGCATCTGAAAGTGGCCAGAGTTATGCCAGAGTGCACAAGTTTCCGAAAGATCAACGGGTCGGGATCAATGGCTGGCTGCAATTCCTGTAGAACCATTACGTGAAGCTCGGAAAGTGGACGCTACCAGATTCATATGCTCCTTGCATTTTGTGGAAAGTGATATACATACATTGAGTTCGCAGGTGTCAAAAATGGAATCCATACTATTTAGTGCAGCGACTTATCGTCCACAAAAATTTATTTTTTCTGTGATAATTGTAAAAAAAAGAAATGTAAACAGCGCAGAATGCTTGAAAAAAAAAATAATAAAAAAAATAAAGGGTACACTTACACCAGGTATCGAACCCGTACCCTCTGCGTGTGAAGCGGACGTCTTTCCACTGAGCTACTGAAGGAACTCAATCATGCATAGTTATGCAGCGGGTAGACTGTATGTCGGAAGTTTGCTGCCGATTTCCCGATTTCCCTTCAGTACATGCACTCCCGGCTTGAAGTCGGGCAGCACCAAGCATAGGGCACATTCGCACCTCGTAAAGTAACCGTACACGTGCGTATTCAACTCGAAGTACGCACTTCGTGCTTGACGTTTGAGCGAGCAATGTCTTCAGCCACGAGAAGGGACGACGGCTCAACGACGTCTTCGTGCAATCGGCTTGCTGGTCGGGCGTGTCGTACGGGATGAATATCAGTCCTTTTGATCGGTCCAAAATTTCTCTTTCGAAGAAAGACAGAATTCGCCAGTACCGTGAACGACAGTTCTGAAGTAGAGGTCCAACGCCCGTCGTCCGCTGCCATCCGCTAGTGCTAGTCCCACGATACGCGAAACGACGCCATGTCGAGAATTATGCAGTGAACGCACAGAAAGCTTCCGGTTGTCTGCGCTACCTTTTTTTTCAATCAACGTATTTGCAGCTTTTTTGAAGCCACAAAAAATGGGTTTCATATTTTTTTATATTTTTAATATTGACTGTGTGCCTTTAATGACCCACGACTTTGATTAAATTTGGTGGTCGCATCGATACCTTACAAAAACGGCCCGTGACCACGGAAAAGAGAGTGAGCGAGACTCGAACCGGCCAGTTCTTGATCGGCGGTTTTCGGGCGGAAAGAAACCGAATTTCGAGCCGCAAATTCTGTTCTGGGTAGTTGGGCTCTCATATGTCACATACAACTAAAAACCTCGGCGAGCATAAATACCCTGTCAGTGTCCCTTTAAGCTGTTTAGGAGCACCATAAATAAACCTAAATCTAAATTTAACAAGGGGAAGTAATAACATCCCCCTTAAAGGTTCACAAACCCTCTGTGATAAAACAAGACCAGAAAGATAAGAAAATGGGAAAAAAAAAATAAAAAATAAAAGATTGTTGCAACACACCTTTCTCCCCTCCTTCAAAGCATGCCCCTTATCGGTAATCCCACTTTGCGACTGCTTCATAGGAGTGTCCCCACCCAAAGCAAAGATAAAATAAAACAAAGCAAGCTGTTATCATGGAAAAAAACCTTGGGGATGAGACGACAAGCTGTCTCGTTGCTCCACTTTTATCACCTGACCGGTGATGCGCCGCTGGTTGTGACACATGGAACGCGCCCTAGCTAAAGCCCCGAGTGACCTAGCATGCCTGCCGGTCGTGCCACAATCCAGCATTGTTTTTTTTAATTGCACCTTGTGAGATTTATTCATGATTTTATGCACAAAAAACAATGCCTAAATTGCAATTTCTGAATGATTTCAAAACTAATGAGGTCATGATTTGTTCCTTTACACACAAAGAACAGTGCCTCAATAGTGATTTCGAAAGGATTGCACAACTAACTTCGAAGCTGATATCCAACTGCTGCAGTTAACGATTGATGATTAATTGGTTCAACTGGTCTTGAGCACACAAGGGTGATAAAGGGTGATAAAGCAATACAAATTTAAGTGCGACACGTTCAAATACACTTTCTTCGCTTGGACAATGCATGAATGGATCTTCTCAAACAAACTGCGGTCGCAGGTGTTTTTGAACACAGTATTAATGGTTAAAATTGTGTTTTACACATAACAGCATCTGCTGCGATTCAATGAAAGCTGCAGTATTCTTTAAACGAAAATGAACAGCCCATATTTGTCAATAATGTAGGAGCACACTCAACAATTGAGTCACACCTCAAAAATAAATAAATAAGTTTTCAGGTTTGAGCCGGAAATTACCTAAGCATGAATCCCGCATATTGGAGGCCACCTAAAATTGAATGAGCACTGACAACACCTCGAACAAAAGACACCTCAGGAAATGATGGTCAACAATGGCAACAACGAAATGACATCTTAGACGGTTACGAATAATATAATTGAAGTACTATCGATAAGGTCATTAGACGGAAATGTTGAGTTTGGGCGGAGTCAACAAACATGCAATGAATGACTATTCATCAATTTACCACCAGCGGCACTATAAATCCAATGCAGTGTAATCTTTAAGTCTCAAATTTAAAAAAAAAAAAAAAAAAATATTGAACGGAATGAATGCAACCAGTATGTAAGAGACAAAAGAGCTGTACAAATGTCACATTACCCAACCGTATGATGCAACCCCAGTGCAAGGCAAAGGGGTACTTCTGCATTAAAAGTGTTTCAAATGGAGCAGCAGCATCTTATTACAGACAGAAGAACTGTACAAATGCCAGATTACTGAAGAGTGTGATGCAAGCCATTCCACCACAAAGCAGATGGTTTAACTTCATTACACTAAAACTGTTTCAAATGGGGTACCAAGGTCACATTACCGTCATTGTCGCGCTCGTTTTCCTGCTGCCATTTCTCAAACTTTTGGAAGCGCAGTTACCCACGTACTCAAGTTGATGCCCAACGAGTAAACATCCCTCACATTACTTGGCATCATATACACAAAGAAGAAACACATCATCCCTATGCAATTTCTACACTAGAAATGATTAAAGCCGCATGACTTCATGAAGGAAGCATCAGCGCTAGCTCTCTATTTCAACATCTAGCATCAGACTAATTCTAGCTTCCACTAGTGCTACTGCGTCCAGGTAGTACCTAAATGTGCACTAACAACAGCTTGCCCAGCAACAATGCCAGCAGTTCTTAACATTTAAATCCCATGCATTGGTGTCAAAAATCAAATTTCACCACCCCAGTTGGTGTCGGCAGATCGGTACGTACTACTACGCTAGCAGGTTTCGTGTGGGCACACCACAGAAGAAATTGTATGCAAAATTTTGGTTGTTCACTCTGCAGACAACAGACATATAACAGGGTATTGTGTAATCTGGAGTGCCATATTAAGGGTATGGAGGGTGTGTGCTCATCATCCTTTCAAAACTTTCTCTGGCAACAATGTTCACTCTGTTAGGAATTCCGTTGAAATATAGAGCAAAACTTGAAAGGGAGGGATGCAAATGTCCCCAAGCTAGGTGCCGCAAGCTACCACCCCTATACAGGGTTTTGCCAATCCCATCTATCAAGATATCAAAAACAATAGACCTTTCGCTAAATTAGCGAAATGCCAAGAAGCATGCTGCAAGTGCATTTACATAAGCCGCGCATGGTGGCGTCTGCAACAGTTAACATTTCTGGAGCAAAAACCTAAACCAAATGGCACCATGCACGTGCGTTCGTCAAAGGCCTTATTTTGTTAATTTAATTTTAATTTATACAGGTGAGGTGAGCGGTGCTGATGTCGCTGGCCTGTAATAAGGCGGAGCCTCTTGAGGGGGCGGTTCACCGAATGATACTTTAGCGAATGGTCGGGCGCCGCGAAGCGGCGTTTGCGGGTGGGCCAAGTGGATGGGCCTAGTGGGTTCACATTTTTGTAATAAGCAGCCGCAGACTGACGCCGCGAAGCGGCGTAAGCGCAGCGCGGGCGGGTGGGTTAACGCGTGCCCCCGTTATTCCCCCCCGGAGGCTCCGCCTTATTATAGGCCAGCAACATCAATACCAGGTGAGCATGTGCAGCACGTGTACCTACGTTCCCAGTATTCCCCCCGCCGCTTGCGCAATTTGGCAAAAGGTCCATTTGGACATCTGTACAATCCAGTCCTGACGATGGTTAGTCAGAGGAGTTATTGAATCGCTGTATGACTAGCGTCCCAGGGTGGTGCACACGACTCACACTGATCCTTCCCAAAAACGGTGACAATAGGAAAAAAAGCGAGTTCATACCTGTTGCTTTTGATAGGCAGTGTCCTGTTGAATCTTTGATTCCAAAAGTAAAGAACCTAAAACAAACGCGAGAAAAAAAATATAATTAGCGTTACGAAACATCACGCAACGCAAGCACAACGTTCACGAAACCGCACGTCAAACGCGACTAATATCCATAGAAAAGCACCATAAAAAAATATTATTAAAAAAAAAGGAACAATTTCTTTTTTGACTGGGTGTGGGAGGCACATTAAAAATAGCGAAAGGCGCGCTTCACCCATTTCAACGCTTCTTCATTCTTTATTTTCACAACGCGAAGCTGTCGACTTGAGCGTTACGGACATCCAGGAATGTAAACAATAGACCCCCCCCCCCCCTTTCCCAACACACGAACGTGTCAAAATTTCGCACGCTGACTCACTACACCCCAAAGCACGCGGCACACAACCCGCAAAGACCCCACAAACTCTTCATACTCTCACTGGTCTCTCACGCACAAACCCCCGAAGATCACAGACGCGCTGGGGGGGCCTCAAAGTGAGGGGGTTCGCGGAGGTACCGACGGGCCCCAGAAACTCACCGTCGGACTCGGCTCGGACGAGGAGGGACATCGCCTTGTGCCGGTCGACGTACGACGAAGAGACGTGGCCCGTACCGCGGTCATCCCACTGCCGGTCGGCGTTCAAAGCGTACAATTTCACTCGTCTTCGGGTATCCGCCATGGTCGTCGTCGCCGATGAACGACGTCGGGCTGCTGCCGTCTTCGACTGGCGCGCCGCCGATCACATCCCGGGTTCTGTCCGCTGAAAGAACCCGTCTCCGTCGGAGTTCCGTCCACGAGCGCTGCCTCGGGTCCGAGCACGAATCGTCGGCGCGGACCCGACCAGCTCAGGCTAATGAGGCAGTCCGCTCAGGCGAAATTCAAATTGTTTTAGGGTTAAGTATGCAGCTTTTTTAGGCTTAGCCGCCGTATCTCAAAAGATGCCACTGTGCTAGCCTGATTTAGGCTTCGAAAGAGTAACAAAACCACGGGGATAATTTAGATGCCGTTTCGCCGTTCAGTTGGGAGGATGTCCGGAAAAAATTCGGATCTTACGCCGGAGTCGATGTGTTCGTGAGCATTAGTTGCGGGTCACGGAGCGCGAACACCGTCCCAAACGAGGTGAAAAAAACTCACCGATCGCTCACTTCACCTACAGGGTGAATACAACGCCATTTTGAAATTACCGATGGCACTACGGGGTCTTCACCCGTGAAGCCACGGGAGGGGCGCCAAATTTGAAGACTTTGACGTCATTTTCTTTTACTTACGAAATACCGTAATTGTTTAATTTACTGAAATTTATATTCAGGCATCATTTAAGCACTCTGTATCGTGAAAATAAGCACACAGATTCTTGAGTGCGATGAATTTTGCAGCCTCGAACGTGCTAACTAAACGCAAACTTCACCATAGGCTCTGTAGGACGTTGAACCATAGAGATCATCGTTGAACAGGGCTTTGCAAAGCAGCTTATTAGACACCTTTCGATGTTTTAATTTTACTCGCATAAAAATGCCATAAAAAAGCAAGCGCGAAAAAACAAAATAGTTTGGTTCAGAAAAGAGATAGAGGTATACATCCAGAGTTTGAGTACAGCTCTTACAGTTAGTCTTTACACTCTTTACAGGCACAAAAGAATAGACTTAAACAAAATTTAACCAGCTTAAACACTGGAATACGCGCTTACACCTTACTCTAAGCGCATGTTTTTAAATGTAATACAACTTGACTTGGAACTTGGATGAAACATTTCTCTGCTCCCCAGAAAGATGAAGGAGCAGGAAAAATGCTCATGCAGAGGGCGCGATGGCCCGATTAATTTTTTCCCCATAGGGTCACACATCTTAATGGCTTGATACAAAATAAAAAAAAAATAGCTCTTTTCTTAGCGAAAATGTCAAAATCCCTATTGACGTATAACGAGTGAAAACTATCAAAATACATAATATTTCGTTAAGAACACTTCAACGTCTCGACGCGAGGCGTCGCTAACGTTTGTTTTTGTTTGTTACTTTTTTTTTAATTTTTAGTCTCGTACTTGTTTTTTTATTTGTCGAGATAGTTGTTGTCGTCGAGAGAGTAGCGGTGCTTCGATTAGCTTCGATAACGCCACCATGGCCTTTTGGTTCCACAGAAACCCTTTAAAAGCGACGGCTCCCGTCAACTTCGACCTCAAGATGCTTGCCATGGACAGCCAAGCGCTCAAATTGTGCAGGCAAGTCGCAGTCATCCGTAGAGGTGCCAGCTTCGCACTGGAGCCGAGTTCCCAGAGTCCGTCCCCCACAAGTTGTGACAGGTGCTTACGCCTGATCGGTCACAAACATGTACCCCCCTAAAAAGACAAAAACAAATACGAAGTTTAGGGCACGTTATGGTGTTCAAGCTGGAATGGGTAGAATGCCATAAAAGGCGATCGCTTGCTTTAAATTGTGGTATCGGCTCCCTCGGCGCGACACATATGCGTGATCGAATGAAGCATTCTCATTTGGTTATTTTACGTTAAACCCGGGGAGGACTCCTTGCCGTACCCGCAAGGGTAGTGATCTCGAATTTACATTTCGGTGCCTTGGTCCGAGGGATGCGAAAGAGCGGATGTGACATGTAATACCGTACGTGAGCACGAATGTGACACTACTGAACGGAAATGATCAGTGAATATCTGCTGAAAGTTGTGCAGACGTCCTCATTACGTTATGAAGATCCCCTCCGACTCTGTGTAAGATATGGTCAATGTCTGTCTTGCCTGCACTTTTATTCCTTGGTTAAGAGTCAAGGGAAATGCCATACACTTTGTTTTTATTGCAAACGAGGGTTATAAAAGTGTATAGTTAATCTTCATATTAGTCAGTAAAGTCATCTTGTGCTTTGGCTGCCTAATACCCTCTAAACAAAAAACATCTATATTTATAAGGTGTCCCAAGTTACCAGGCTCAATCTAAAATGGATTGTAAAAATCGACGTCTGCACGTAGCAGCCTAAACTTTTCGTCAAAGGTGGATTTCACAGGTCGGTTTTTTCTTGTAAAATTAGAAAGCGTAGCTCCCTTTCTGTAAAAAATAGGGCCAAGGAACTTGCCAGTGTCAACGGCGGGCGGTGACGCAAACGACCGAGTCGAGTCGCGGGGCGCGTTTGGTGCGTGTATTTATAGATGGCGTCGGGAGCAGCGTTGAAGGTGCAGCCAACGTAATTAGATTAGCTCAGTTACGTAACTGCTCATAGATGCTGCATGCACGAGCAGTACCCCCCCTCACTCACCACGACTCGCCTCCCGTCGTTCGACGTGCCAGATAGCTGCTGTTGTGACTGCAGTGTATTCTATGGGATACGCCTCAAAGCGCAGCGTCTAAATGGCGCTTCTCCGTACTCTATGGAACACATAGTTTGTAAACGAAAATCTAGATGGTGCTTCGAAGGACTGGAGGCGGAATGAAAAAAGTGGGGGGGGGGTACCCGCTTCCGCGGGAGTTCCACAACTGAGGTAATCTAGTAACGTTGGGTGCAGACGACACGCAGACGAAATCTGTTGGCAGCAAAAGCGGCTTCGTTATGCAGATGCGTTTTTTTACTTTAAGTTTTGCTTTTATTGTCCGCATTTATTTTTCAACCGAAGGTACATTACAAAAAGACTATCTTCATTTTAATAAACCACGGTGGTCGCGAGCCGTCTCAATAAGAAGGTAGCGCCATCTATCAATACGGGCGCCAAGCGCGCCCCGCCACTCGACTTGGTCATCTGCGTCGCCGCCCGCCGTTGACCCTGTCAAGTTTCTTGGCCCTATTTTTTACAGAAAAGGAGCTACGCTTTCTAATTTTACAAGAAAAAACCGACCTGTGAAATACACCTTTGACGAAAAGTTTAGATTGCTACATTCAGGTGTCAATTTTCATGGTCCATTTTAGATTGAGCCTGGTGACTTGGGACACCCTTTATATATTGTGTTAGCAATGCAATCATCATCTTTTTACTTGCCAAAATTTCTGCCAAATTAAATTAAATTAAAATAAAGATATTAAACAGAACCGTCATTAATATTTTTACGTGGGTCATACAATTTACGATATAAAAACAAAGAAAAATATTTCCTTCTATTTTTGGATTATTTCTAATGCATAGCAATGTCATAGTCAAAATTTTTTTTTTTTTTGGACAGGGGGTGCCAAGATGGGAGGTCCCCTCCCCGACTTGGAGAGACTTGGGCAAGGGCGAAATAGAATGCTAGACGCACCACTCCGACATGTTCCAGTCACTGCAACTATGCTGATGGCTTCTCATTTCGTGCCTTTCCTGCAGCGACCTGCGGCAGGCAAGAAACCACCTGCTGGACCTGCTCACGGACCCGGGCAACGACGTCGGGACTGTGGAGGCATCCCTCAACACCTACCTGTCTCTCTTCGTGGGCCTCCTCCTTGCCCCCGACGAGAAGGGGGGCGAGAGCAAGCTGAGGAATTCGCTGCGCTTTCGCTGGACCCAGAGCATGCTCGGGAACTCCCCGCTGTGAGTCTGCTTCGCCGTCTGCCAAGTTCGGCGCGATCGGATCGTGAAACGGAAGCTGACTCGCCGAAACCGGATTACTGCTCTCTTCGGCGTGCGGTCGGAGATGCTGTCACTTGTGTGACATCACCCGCAGTGCGGACATGCACACTATAGATCAATCCACTAAGGGCTTTGGGCATTTCCATGGAATCGCCGGGGTCAAAGAGGGAAAGGGCACGCGTCATTCTTATTGTTTGGGCATTTCCAATGGGCTGCACCGCCGGAACTGCCCAAACATGGGTGCTCATTTCCATCTCTTACCTTAGTAGAATGGTCTATTGCTGCCAGCTTAGCTTGCAGAGCCGGCAGAGGGCAGGGGGATCACTCTCACTGGTGCTCTTTGGCAGCTTAGTTTCGGTTTGAAGACACATACTAGGGTCGCATTTCTTGCCCCGTATAACGCACACTATAAATTTTTTAATGAAAATTTCACGGCATGGTTAGACCGTATTAAGGTTGAGCGTGAACTTTCCAAATATCCCCCGTAAAAGAAAATGAAAAAGTTGGTAAAACATTTGAGTTAATTAGATGCCTAATTAACCCATTTTGCCTCTTTTCTAATGGCCACCAACTTGGCCCCAGAGATAAAAGGAACCTTAACAGATTCCCTTTTCCAAAAATTCTAAACCAATTAGAAAAAAGAAAAAAAAATCGCCCTGTATAATTCTATTTTCTGCACCTGGACCTGGACCTGCACCTATTTCCTGCAATGCGCCGAGTTTCTGACTCCAGAAATTACGCACCGTTCTAATCGCAGTCCGTATTTGTCGTTAATGTTTTCTATCCTTTCAAACTCTGGTAATCGTATTTACAATAACACACTCGTGTTAATTAGTATTAAATTGATGTTTTGAAGCGGATGTGGAGCGCTGTTCTTCGGGGTTCAGACGCAAGAGTGTTCCAATCTTATAATTGCTCTGGAGGAAAATTAACAAAGGTCTTTTTCTTTGATACCAGGGTCCAGTCTGATGCAGTCTTTGAGCTCGTTTCCATCTGCCAAAATGTCGGGATTTGGCACATGAAACGTGCCTCCACAGTGGCTGCCAAAGAAGAGTATGTCCTGCCTGCTTTTCTTATTTGTTTTATTTCCTTTATGTACTGCAATCGGTATTGCATGCTCAACAGACGGAAAAGTGGAAAAGGCTTGGTAAAGATTGCTAGCGCTTGCAGTTACAATGAATGTATCGGGGTCAAAGTTGCTGCAAGCATTAGTTTCCCACAAACTTGTTTCAAGCTGCGATAAAAGGAGCAGTTTTTTTTTATACGAGCACAAAAGTCATTGGTTACTTAAGTTGTTCTCGATCTTTTAATGTTGCATAGAAGATAACTAGTTCTTTTGAAAAAAAAGTTTAGGCCGATCCTATTGATGTTAAAAGGAACTCCCAGACGAGCGCATAACAGTTTGTGCTGGTATAAAGAGGGATATCGTGCATTTTGAAATAGTAGTAGTGCTCGCCGAGAACGGGAACTGGTAGCATCTTGGATTTGCCATCACATTTGTGTCAATCTTGTTACGGGTGTACAGTCGAGTTGCGTGCAACATGCACGCGGATGTAGTCTCCGGTCTTTCGTGAGCCGGACTTGAGCCGACTAGCAGTGTGAGCTAAATTCGTCTTTCGAATCACTTCAGCATCAACATGGACGAGGCTAAAGACGTTCACAAGTGTCTGAGGAAAGCGGCGGGCTTCTTCCAAGCAATGAAGGTAAGCGTTCAATGCTCCCCCTCCAACAAGAACGAAAGTAACTGTTTTGCTCGTATAGTGCGATGCCACATATCCAGACGTGGGGTGGCGCTACATTACCTGTATCGATGCGTAATTATGCTTGAATTCAACCTCCTCGCAAAATTAAGCGGGAAAACGCTTCTGTGTCAAGTCACGGTGCCAACCGATACCCACCACGGTACCCACCATCAATTGGTATACTTGCATGCCAATTCAATTTCCCACTAAATTTGGCGGGTAAAACTGTGTGCAAATGCACGGGGAGAGAAACTTCCAGAGTAGGGACATCCGTTACCAAGCATTCGATGCTTTATGTAATACTGGATGCGTCCGCCGGTCTGCAGAGGCATAGAGGACGACAGATTGTGCAAACTAGGCAAACGGCGCCATTGTTCCCGATAATTCATCTCGCACGGTGGATGATGACGATAAAGAGTGCGTAAGGACGTCTGTGCTCTTGCGAAAACGATGGAACAATTGTTTTTCTTTGTTTGCACGTCATTTTCAAGGACAAATACGTTGGACAGCTCCGGGAGCAGCCAGTTCCCGGGTCTGACCTGGACTCCCGCGTGGTGTCTGCATACACCAACCAGTGCACCGCAGAAGCCCAGGAAGGTAAGGACGTGTTCCGCTCATTTTATTTTCAAAATGTCGTCCACGATGTATGGCATGGATGGCATTTTCCTTTCCAAAACGTTATCTAAGACGTCTAAAATGGATTACATTTTTTGTTTTTAAAAACCTCATCCGTGACATATAAAAGGAACATTTTTAATTTAAAAAGAAAACATAATCTGATGTTTTTTTAACATAAAACATTCTTTGGCTAGGTGTTTGGCATTTCGCGAAGCCCAAAAGTGAAGCTTGGATAAAAGCGTGGTTGCGAGGCTCGGCACTGATTGGTCGACGGGTGGGAGGAGGAGTGACGTGCTCAACGCCGGTTGGTTAACGGGGAGGTCATGTGACCAGGGATGGAGTGAGGAGAGCTAGACGAGGAGGCGAGGTGGGAAAGGATCATCAGGTTTACCATTTCAGGTGTACGCATGCCACGCGTTAAATTATCTGACGAGCGTTGTGAACATAGGCGTCTGGTTACGTTCACAGCGCCTAGCAATTTGCCATGCATTCTTTTTTTTAAAGACCAGTCATTCATGACATTTCAAATACATTGTGTCGTTTTGTGACTTATGCGAAGAACACCTTTGAGCTTGCGAGTGAAGGCTGGGCATTTTTGTTTCGTCTAGTTTCAAACGCAGTGGTGCCAAAAATGTATTTCATCAATAATCGACAATCGCCGTGTCCGTCAGCCCATCTGTGTCCCATCTTTCTGACTGGTTGGTATTGACCCTCCTTTGCTGCAGTGACGATCGGCAGGGCGATCGAGATGAAGCATGCGCCGGGACTTATCTCTGCCCTTGCGCACGAGACATCCAAGATGTACACCTCTGCAGGTGAGTGTAAGGAGCACCAAATTGAGGTACAGGGACACCACGCTGCATGGTTTCAGTTGTCTCGGTCTCTTGTGCAAGTGGCCGGCAAGTCGAGTAATATACATAAAAAAAAAAAAAAAAGATATAAACCAGATAGGCTGCTGTGAGGTCCCAAACAAATGCCCACCTGGGATGGCAACCCAAACGGTGAGAAATGTATTGCAGGCAATCAATCTTTCGGTTTGTGGCACCAAGGATTCATACAAAAACGAGCACCCGACATGTGGGCACTCACTATAAACTTGTACGACGCTGAATCCAATTATGTAGGTTGGGGACACAGCGAATGTCTCCGCGGTGGACTCCAAGAACGTTTTCACGAGTCATTTTATCGGTTGCCGCAGAATCTAATTTTCAATCTGCCGTCTGTGCAGTGGTGCTTGCAATAAGGTGTGTGCGATCCCGCTCCTTTTTTTCTTTTTTTGCCATCTAAACATTGTAGGTTTTTTTGTTTTTTTTATTCTTTTGATCATGACGAGGTAATATAGGAAGCCATAAATCTGAAATCTTGGAAACTCAGTTGCGAGTTCTTTGCGCCTCGATTGCACCGCTGTGGTTGTGGTAAAATGCTTCATTGTCGGGGGCGCACTCTGGCGCGGCTTTATCTGGCACGGGCACGTAGCGCCATGGGGTGGCTGAAAACTGATGCGCGCCAGCCAATGGGAGCCCTATCCACGAGATTTCGGCTTCACTTAGAGAGGTGCATTTATTTGCCGTTTGGCTCTGCCTTTTGCGCGGCTTCAAAGCTGGGATGCCTCAGATCGCGGCTTCACTTCGCTCTATTGGGAGAGGGGAATTTATCTGCCGTTTGGCGCGGCTGATGACGTCGGCTCGCTCCATGGAACAGTTAACGCTTTCGTATTAATAAGTGACAATACCCCCGAACGTAGCTCTCAACTCTGGTGGGGGTCTGGGAATGTGTGCGGCGTTTTTAGAGCATTGTCATTATTGCCACCCAGGTGCCACAGAAAGCCAGGTTTTAAATCTCGCCATTCAGTCATTGCAAGTGGCTCGTCACCAGGGTGGCTAGCGCCGCTTTGCTCAGGACTGTGACGCGTCTCCGAAACATACCTTGTACCCTTTGTAGCGGACTCCCTCGCCGGACTGGAGCCGTCCAAGTTTGGGCGGTGGAGGAAGTTTCTCATCCTCAAGGCCGTCTTCTATCTCTCCTATGTAAGTGCCTCTTCTCTGTCCCAATACGTTCAGGAAATCGTGACAGCATGAGCAGGCGCAGTTTCCTGAACGCACGAGATGGAAGACGAAACTGGTGGCACGGCTGCGGGAGCCTTTTGATCTGCACGCTGCCGATCCGTGCTCCGTCGGAATGCGCTTTTTACAGCGAAGCTGTTATGTGCTAGGATCTGGGAAAAAATGCGTCCGCGGATGTAGACATAAGACTCCACATTGGTCGTAACAAGTATGAATAAATAAAAATAAAAAGAGGGGGCAACCAGCGTGAGTCAGCCTTCCTTGGCATTATTAGATAGTGAGGTCCTGATCCCTTGTTATCATCTCTAGGCATTGTCCTCGAGGTTGTCCTTGAGGTCGTCCTAGAAGTCGTCCTTGAGGCCGTCCTCGAGGTCGTCCTAGGCGTTGTCCTCTAGGCATCGTCCTTGCGATCGTCCCGGACGTTGTCCTAGATGTTGTCCTTGAGGTCGTTCTAGACGTCGTCCTTTAGGCGTCGTCCTGGAAGTCGTCCTGGCATCGTCCTAAACGTCGTAAAAATAACAGCTTTGCTGGTCCTCCATCTTCACGTGAACTGGAAGGGCTCTACAATTTTTTGTCGTGGTTTCGCGTCTAAGGTACGAGGTTGGTTTCTTAAGGACGGAATGTGTCATGTATGGCTGGCTCCTGGCCACCCATGGGTAAAGCACCCCTGCAACGAAAGAGCGTCCCACGAGTGCAGAGTCTGCAATCGGCTGTCGCTCGCGTCTGCACCGATCGAACCCCAGCCAATTGTCGGCGCAGCACTTGTGTCCAACCTGCTTTGGCAGGCATTTCTTTCCGGATGCCTTGAACGACGACGTTCGAGGCGCAAAGCGCCTACTGAGTTCCTCCGTGAGACGTTGCCGCAGAGCAAAGCGCGATACGTTCTGCGCTACTGTTGCCTTTGCCTCAATAGTGCAAAAAGGGGGCGAATTTTTTTTTCCCTGCCTCCTCCGGTCGTGCAGGCCTACTGCTACGCCGGCGAGAACCTCCTGGCGCAGGAGAAGTGCGGAGAAGCCATCAGGGCACTCCAGGAGAGCCACAAATGTGAGTGTGTCCCCGTCGCAAACAAATGCATCCCGATCCGACTGACAGAGCTCGGAGCCACGGAGTGTGCGGCACAATTAGAGCTCTGCCGGGAGTTAATGAGCTTGGAAGGCGCTCTGCACACGATGTGTCTCCCGACTTTATTTGCACGATTAAGATAGCTTTAAGTTTATTCTCGGTCCTTTGAATTTTCTTAAAAAAATTGTATATCGCCTTACGAGGGGCCCTCGGTCAGCGCCGTGCATAGTTCCAACTCTTGTTTATTTTCTCGCGCGCTGACCTGGGTTCCAGGCTACCAGGACGCGGTGCAGATCTGCAAGCAGTACGCCGGCATGAAGGGGCCCGGCACCACGGCCAGGCTGGACCAGCACCTGTTCTTCCGCAAGCTGGCCCCCCTCGTCAAACGCACCCTCGACAAGTGCGAAAGGGAGAACGGATTCATGTGAGCCTACGATCCCGCACTGCTACCGGACTGCGCGTCTGGGCAACTCTGGCTAGAGTCACCGACAGAGCCAGAACGGCGGGGCGAGTCTTTTGAACGTCCGTCGCTGCAGTAGAGAGATGTTAGCGCCTTGTCCACAGTGCTGAGTAAGCGTAGCATCGTACGACAGTGCTTGGCAGACTGTACTGCACCGCTTTTCGATCAGATGAAGTGAGGTACATATGGAGGTTGTATTTTAATTCAAACGGGCTCCTTATAAAAAAAGTCCTGAAAGGTCTGTGCGGGCGAGTTGTACGGCCGGGGGGACGTAATATGGGGTTGGAACATGGAGATTCGTTCATTAACATTTTAATTAGTGAATATGAACATAATTTTATTAGAGAAGTGGTTCTCGACCATCAATTCTTCGGGAACCCCTTCTGGATCGGCAGAAGTGACGAGGTACCCCATCCGCCGGAAGGGGAGGGGGCGGTATGCAGAGAGCAAGTCGTCTGCTTCTTGCGCAAGAGTTGCAGCAACACCAGAATGACGCCGAACTCCGATTGGCTTTGATTGAAAGGGTAGTGGGTAGACCTCAGTGCTAGATGCCTTGAGATCTACCTACTATTTTTTCCAATCAGACATAAAGAGCTCGGCGTTCTGGCATCATTGCAACCCCCCTGCAAGAAGCAGACGAACTTGCGCTCCGCATTGAACGAGTGCAATGACAAAAGGGTAAACGAAGGAAACTAAATGCATGCGAGCCATCTTTGCACCACCGAAACAGAAAATAGTCAATCTCTACTCGGTGCACATATTTCGTCACTTGGCTTTGTGGAGCAGCCAGCTTCTATAAATAAAAAAAAAAAAAAAAAATGTTTCAGTGCTAGGCTTGACTGATGGTCTAAGGCTTCTGGGAGCCCGATGGCTTTCAGGGATGCCAAGAGGGTCCGTGGATATTTTTTTAGTTTCTCATCGTCCACGTTTCTGCGCCGCCGGTCCCTGCGCTCATTGCTCGAGCAGCGACTTCGATGCACCACCGTGTTTTGCACCGAAGTGCCGCCGACGTCTAGTGGGCATGTTTCCGCAGCTTCCACCAGAAGGTGCCCAAGGACGCACCCGAGCTGGAGCTGAGGGCCACGTACGGCCTCGTGAGCCCCGAGGACTTCCAGCTGCCCCCCCACGACAAGGCCTGGACCCCCGTCGTGTACGCGGCCTTCTATGTCCCGCCGCCCACCGGTCCCGACCCCGGAAATTCGGTCAGTCTTCCCCACTCTCCCTCGGCGCTCTTTCTGCGAGTCGGTCGGGCACCAAAGTCTTGGTTGCCCAAAACGCGTCTCCGACGCGTTTTTCTTTTTTTTTCAGGTCCTCAAAAAAAAAGACCACATTCGAGGACGTCGTCCCGTCCTCAAAACGTTTGTTAGCGTTTTGTTACATGGCGACGCGATGGACGGTCAGTCCCGTTCTCGCAGTTAGCGACGCGGCAGTGGGATAAGGGTGCGTAATGAAAGCGGCAGATATAACGCTAGTCGGACGAGCCGGACGACCAAACTTCGTAAAGGGTCTCCAACGAGGCTTTCACACGTGCCTAGCTTTTAAGTGATCGAGAAGAAAATACTTGCAACTTGAAATCTGGCTTTTCTTTTTTTGTCTGCAGAAGAACGACGGGGTTTTCTAGATGGCATTGTAAAACTTGGTACATTTTATGGTAAACTGTCCGAGGCTCACCCTTCGTGCTGGTCATCCGTTTTACGGTGATAGCCATTGTGGGCTCTTGTCACCACTGGAAATGACAACCGCTGCTGATGTCATAGTTGGCGACGTAGGGCGTCCGTCGTCAATGTTGCCGAATCCTCGAAAAAGATTGCCCACCGCCCGCGGAAATCGAACGTGGGTCTGCTGCGTGCGACTGCGGAGGCGTTACCACCGAGCTGCAGCACGGCATTAACAACCCGCTTAAAAACTTGGGGGTTTCGTAGTATCCGGTGCCCACTGCACGCGCTCTCTAGAAAAAGAAAATAGCAGATAACAAAACGCCGTCGTAGCACCGTCAGCGCCAAGGGCGCGTGCCAGAAGACACGCTTTCACCCGTTCCAGAACAAGAAAGAAACGAAAGCGTTTGAAACAAAATAAAACAAAACAAAAGCGTTCGGAACAAAGCTGATGTCTATTTTGTTCAGAACGCTTTTGTTCACTCCACGGTGCATGAAAGCGATGCCAGTTCCAAACGACTTTGCCGGGACGTGTTACAGTTGTCGCTGCGACTGTGCCGTACGTTAACGCAAGACTGCTCAATTTTTTTATTTCATTTGTTCCTTCTCAGCAGATATGCAGCTCCAGAGCAGTAACTTAATGGAGTGGTGTCTTGACACTATGTTTGATTACATGCTCAGTTGCATTCTCAGCGTTTTTGTCATCATATCTTTCATACCCATCAATTCTCTCCTCGGCGCATGAATCGGAAAATGCTGTTATACTCGGCGAATAGATGAGTGCGCCAGCTTTTAAATCTTGGAAAGTGCAGCCAATGCTACGAGCTGATAGGGTCGGTCGGGCAGCTTCAAAAGCTCAGCGTCTCAGCATCAGCATCGCCGGCCGGAACGGTCAACACAGCGAATGTGCCGCGACCTTTCGTTTCTTGCTCTGTGCATCCGTGTTTTGATGTCTTCCAACTTTTGAAACAAAGTTTAACCCAAATGTTTGCCATCTCCGTTCTGTTTTCGTTCGTCAGCGAATCGGGGTTTTACCCGAGTACGTTGAAGTGCCTGCTAAACAGAAACTTGAACGTCTTTCGTTTCCAAACCAGAAAGCGGCGATCAAGGCTGAAGGCGACCTTCCGGCGGTGCAGGAGAAGAGTGTGTCCCACTCTGCGGCGGACCCCAAGACGTCAAGCGGGTGCGTTCTCCAGTGAAGAAAGGACGTGCTCTCAACACGGCCAGGATGGCCGACATAAAGAGTTTCCTCTAATATATATATATATATATATATTATATATACAATACTGTATAAATAATGTGTGCACCGAACCTAACTCGTGCCCAGTGTGCGATTTGTTGGGGCCGGTCGCAGTTTTCGAGCACTGTCCACCCTCTTCGAGCGTTTGATGGTCATCAAATTGATTCTGCCAGTACGCGAGGTTAGCTTACATTTTTTTGTTCTTGAACCGAATGTCAACTGTAGCTTGTCCCCGTTTGGTTCGACGCTCGGTGAAGTCTAAAGCCCGCTCGACCAACGACGTCAGAATGTCGAACTGCAATCCCAGTGTCTGCATCTTTAGACATTGCGCGGCAATTCGGCGCGTTTCATTGGGGGAGTCGACTCGCCTCTGCTAAACGACTCGTCGAAGTGGAACGCGCTTCAATCTTTACACGGAGAAACATTCCGTGCCGACATTACCAGGCTAGTCCAGAAAACTTGCGGTTGAGCAAGCCACATTTTATGTGTACAGCCTTTTTTGGATGTCACTTTTTCTTATATTCGTTTTTTATTGCTGGATTTTCCTCGGCCGCCAGTTTCTCCTCGAGTTTCGACACATCTGGCATGCAATAATGTGGCTCGCAGCCACAATTTTTAGCAACTCTGAATTATTAGTGCCAGTTGGCAGCAGCGCTCCTTCGTCACTGTACCAGCATTTCTGCTTTACCCGTTTCCGATGTTCTTGCGGTTTCCTCCGCTGAAAGGTTACAAGGAAGCATTTCTTGCTACCATACAAGCAGGCAGCTACATAGATGCAAGAGCCATCTTGTTGTTAGCTCGCTGCTTTTGCACAACTTCTAGAATTTTCTCGTCTGCATCTGCGTGTCTGTGCATGTGCGTTGTTTGTACCCCTCCTCCACTTCAAATGCATGCCAGATCTTTGATTTTGCTGAAAATGGGTTGTGACGCTGCGATTCTGAAAGCTTTTGCCAAAGCTGGAGCCTCTTTGTAACTGGTGCTTTTAAAGGCCGACGACCAGTTTGCGCTTTTCACTTTTCCCCGCTTCCTCCCCTCCACCCTTCTACCCAGTCCATCGTTTCCTGTTTCCTCCTCCCCCATGGTGAGGAGGATCTTCTGCCTTGCAGAATCTCGAGTCTGGTCATCGGCCTTTAAGTGCAACATTGCTTTTTGTGAGTGCTCAACTTCACAATCTTATGCACGCCGCACGACACGTTAGCATGAATGCAACATCCACAGTGTTTTTTTACTGTGTTTTACAGATACAGTTTAGTAGAAAACAAAACATTTTACTGCCCAATTTGGAGGTTTTTCTGAGCACTTTTAATACCATACTGGTATTTTTGATGACATTGTTTCAGCAGGGAGATAAACACAGAAAAACAAACTCGGAACTGCGTCGTGCTCTGTACAGCTGAGAATGGACGACGTGCTAGATATATTTCCTCCCATTATACTCAAGACGTTTATTAGTAATATTTTTGCTCGTCGTGGGATTTAATCCGTGCGTCTTGCACAACCTTGCAAAGATGTAGCATGCTGTTTGCACGTGGCAGTATTAACACCACCGTGAATCTCGTGAAAGCAGAAAGGACCACACTGCTGTTGTAGACTTAGGAAGCCGCTGTTCCCTCGGCGTGCAGAGTATTTTTGGCTACCCCAGGTTCTCTGTGTATTTTGCTTCCTAGTTGGGTGCAACGTCTAAATTAAAAGCGATCGAGCAGATATTATTTGGAGCTTTTCCCGTTGTACCGTAGAAGTGGTATACTAGAATGTGCGTCTGCTAGGACAAACTTTGTCTGTATAGTGAAACCTCTACGCAGAAAAGGAAAAGGTATTGATGACGTGAGCTGCATGTTGTCGCAATGAATATACTGGTGTAGTGAACCAGTTTTTTTCTTAACGAGGTTCCGCAGTACATCTCTACGTGCATATGCAGACTAAAGCCGACCGCATAAATGCAAACGCTATTTTTGTACGGCATGAGGCAAAGAAAAGCTCCGCAATAAAATGCTTGCAATGTCTGTATTCTTTCCTTCCTTGTGCATCGTCGTCATGTTCATCCGCTTCCAATTGTAATATTTCTTTTGTAGCGTGAGCTACACTAGCCGAGGTTGAGCAGTTTCGCGTGGCTCGCGTAATGAGCCGTGCTCCGTGCTGCGCAAGCGCGAGGAGCAGTGACGTCACACGGCGCACAGGTGGCGCGCCGGAGCTGCCGCCGCCGCCGCCGCGGGCTCCGCCGCCACCGCGTGCGCCTCGCCGGTCTGTGCATTCCAGAGGAGTGACGTCACAGCCGCGGCAGATGCACTGGCGCCGCCGCGTGCCCAGCTGTGCACCTCCATTGCACAGTAGCTAAGTCTGACGCTGCACCGGAGCCGCTTGATAGCGCCTCTCATTTTGTGCACATAAGCTCACGCTACGTATATCCTGGCATAGCCGAGCTAAGCCACCGGAATTTTTTCTATACAAAAAACAACAAATTGCTTTTATAAAATAAAATAAAATTGACTTATTTAAAGTGCAGGTGGAGTCCACAACTGCAGAAGCCTTCTTCTCTGAACTTGTAGGGTACCTGCCGTGCCCTCCGCTTCGGAGCGGTCTTTGAGGGCGTGAGCCGTGACGTCCGCGCGGCAAAGCAGCGCTGTCAAGACGTAGTGCAACTTGGGTTTTCCGTAGAGCTGCAGTTCTGCAACGAAGAGGGCAGAAATCACGACCGAGCTTTTTAACGTTACGGTAGGCTTGTCCGAATTTTCAGAAATTTCTATTCGATCTGATCTCTGTATCAAACATCGACCATACTCGGCAGTCTCGCTATATTTTCGTGTTCGTGGTCTGTTCTGTTGAGTTAGGCAGCTTCGTTGAGTGTGCTTCTTGCCGCGCACTAGTGCACTGCAGTGAAGCAGAAACCGCCGAGTAGGCATCGCAATTTTTTGTGTTGTGCTCCGCCGCAGTGCAGCCACATACTAAGGGGAAAGCACTTCACCAAAGCAAGGTGTTTCACACAAACGTTGGGTATGCCTATTAAGAAAAAAAAAAAAAAAAAAAAAAAGGAACTTCGTAAGTGCTGATGTAACAACTCTGCCTGCACTAAACAATTTTGAATAAAACTGCGGCTAGTATACATGACAGACTGCAATATTCTGATGATTTTTTGTTCAAATTCGAGACTTCAGCAAGGATACAGCAAGGTTTATACGGACTTCTCTATAAGCTTATTTTATTTTATGTCATCTCTCTGGTGTAGTTATTACCTTTACATATGTTCCATCTGTGCGGTGGCACAGCGGGCGGAGCAAATTAAAACTCAAACTAGCTGGAAGAGTGGACGGAAACTTGGGAACAACCTTAATGAGTTTGACTGGGTTGTTTCTAAGGCTTATTTATCATTCAAAATGCCAATTTTATTTGTCATAAAGTCCCACATGTAAATTGTCATTGATGCTAGTAATCAAATGACAAAAAGCTTCGTTTTTAATTAATAATTCCACTTTTATCACCACCTTTAAGACTTCAATGAAACATCCACTTGGATGCTCAATATTATTCTTTCCTAACACGATTTCTGTGGAATATACTACACGGTTTACCTTCGGCTTTGTAATTGCACCTAAAATAACCATTTGCAGCAGTTCGTGCTGTCCTTCATCATTCAGCACGTTGTTGTCGTGCCTGGCGCTCCTACACGCACCAGCTAGTTCTGTGTTTGAGGGAATCAAACTTGCCGTGCAACTGATAATAACAAAAGGCTGCACAGCAGTGGGAAGGAGAAGTAGACAATGTCCCTTGGTGGATAGGCCAACAGGTTAATCTTACGCAGTGGTGGGAATGAAAATGAAATGTAAACTTGTGCTCTAGAAGTTCCATTTCCTGCTCCAAAATGAGTGGGACCGATCACATCACTGCAAATGGCACTGCGACACCCATGTGCCTGCCATATACATATAGCACCAGTTCAGAGTACCACTTCACTTTCATTCTTCTGTGTGGCACTACTGTTTAAATGGTTAAATAGAATGTTCGTGCATGGTGTTTGTTTTTCAAAACTGACGTATCAACTTTAGAGGTCTGTTGAGGGGCTGAGAAGATTTAATTGCATACTGATGGCTTGGGCCCCATACTGGCTTTCGTGGACCTGCATTCTAAACTGCCAATGCATGGAATCACTAAAACGGTGTTCCCAGTGTCCGTTATGCACTGGCCAGCTATTGGACTATGATCAGGAGATGGCAGATTCTGTTCTAGCACTGCTCACAAAGCTACAATTTACATGCCAGACATCTTACATATCAGACTGCTTCAGACTTCAAACTGACTTCAGAATCACATCTAGGCCACAAATTTAACAGGGACCACGTGATTCCAAACATTCGACGGCCTACAAGTACCCTATGCGTGCGACAGATAGAAGCCAGATCAGGGTACTTGACATGGTGGTAAAAAATATACAGCTGCCTAAAAAGATATAAACGGTGTAAAGCACGCAGCATAAGCATTTGACGATTGATCGGCAGAAAAGAACAGATGATCACAGAATATGTTGTTACCAAGCGGATGTTAGAAGATGGAAAATATTTACACTGTGGTAATTAACCAAATGATTAATGAAAAACGGGTTGAAGCAAGCTATTAGTCATGGTATCGAACAGCGAGAAAAAACTTATTGTGCAGATACAGAGATTGGCCTGTAGTTCGTGTAATACTCGCCAGCTTGTAGCATCAATCTTAATTCTGCAGCACTACTAGTAACTTTTTTAGAACCGCCGTTAGGCGTCTTGATTTTTCACTTGCCTTGTTCCCCACTCTGGCCGAGGAAGGCTTCGAGGACGGCACAGGTCTCTTTCAGTTCCCCAAGGAGTTTGCTCTCTTCTTCCAAGAAGAGAGCTTCAAGTTCTGTCCAGTGGCAAATTTTCGAGTCGTCCACGGCAACCTGCGTATCGCAGACAAGGCCTCGTATTCGTATCAATGCCGTGGTTTTCAGCGATAACAGGATGAACAAAAGTGACGATACCTTCAAGTGGTCGCGGAACAAGAAAAGGGTAACCATGGGCTCGAAGAAGACTTCACTCTCGTCCTGCTCGAAAAGGCCGCTTGAGCTGAAACTGAAAAGTACTCCAAGTCAGTAACTGGTTCAAAGCAATTTCAGACAGTAAGCAATTCATTGTTGCCAGCTATCTAAAGTTTTCTCTGAAATAGTAAACAATGATGCCGAAATTGCTGCCGTCACTACGCCGATTCTCGACGAAACGCATCCGCATTTGGTGCAGAGGTTCCGATTCGGGGAAGGATGAGAATTCCAACTTCGCAATGGTTCGCACACTTTGGAGAGCCGGTCTTGTTCCCTTGGACGTCGGCGGTTTCGAATGCAGCCACCACAGCTCCCCTCGATTGCCGCCTATTTTCCGCATACCGTTGTCTTCGAAGAGCCAATCTTTCCTCCCGGGTGTTGGCGATTTCGCACTAATGGTGGCGGCGCTGCGCCTCGGTTTCACATTGCCGCGTACATTGTGCCACTGCCACGGCTGCTCGATCCCCCGCTTCCGCGGTGCATCATTGGAAGTGTGCCAGAAGACTCTTTCCCTCTTGCAAGAGGAAAAGTTGGTAGTATCGAGCGAACGAAAAGAGCGAAAGAGCACGGCGAGAACTGCGCGTCGGCCTCATAAAACCTAACCAATCCAAACGACGACCGTCGTAACAAAAGACGGCTGCGTGCGCCGAGGCAATAAATGCCGACGCATTTATAAATGATTTTTCACGTTCCAGAATTGTTAAAATGGACCATGATGGAGCAAAAATATATCACCCGAGCTTTCTCGACACCGTATCCAAAACTCGGGAATCAGCATTCTCGAATTGTGACGATCGCCGACTGTACCTGCTCTGTGCTAAGGCACCAAAATGGCAGAGCACACAAGAAAACCAAGGAACTGAGTGCTGATACGAGCATAGTTTATCGAGTGGCTCCGAGCTACGCTGATACCTGGCACTGTTTCCACAGTTCCTGGTCAGGCAGCACAGACAATATGTACCTACACGATTTCCTATAGTTGAGGCATGCTTTGATCTCGTGCCATTCTCAAGTGCATACCTGCCAATTCTCCTGTGTTACCGGGGAGACTCCCGAATTTCGACGGATTTATACGGTTGTACGAGTGAAAAAATCTCCCGGAAAACGCAAATCCCGCCCCCCCACCTCCCCGTACTTAAACAAGGAGTCTGCCGTTGTAACAAACGGCTGCAATGATAATGAGGCCCAGCTGTATCTCGCTAGCATGAGCAGTGCAATATAAATGTAATGAAGTTACCTTCATCTAAATTTATCAATATTTATTTTTAAAAACCGCAACCCCCCTCCTTCCTTCCCCGGCTTAGGAATTCTCCCGGATTTGGTTTCTCCGAACTTTGCAGGTATGAAAATTGTATGAAAACACTTGCTTCGGTTTGCACCAGGAAAACACAGGTTCGTTGACATCGCCATCGAAATTTTGACCCACCTTTGTCCCGAAGTGCAAGTTTTTTATTCAGTAATATTTTCGTGAATAAGCATGTGTGAATATTCTGAACTACTGAAATCAGATATCAATGTATTAGTATCTAAGAAAAGTGTATGGCAAAGTGCTAGGCAATAGTGTTGCGTACGTGAAACGTTCTAGCATCAGAAATGATTATATCATTGTTTAGCAGCACATCTATAGCCTACGTTCACAGTGCTCCTCATCAGATTCGATGCGTGGCATGTGTATGTACACTTGAAATGATAAACCTGGTGATCCCCCAGAACCTTCTTACCCAGTCCTCCTCTCCCACCTCACCTACCTCTCCTCACTCGACCCCCAAGTCACACGACCTCCCCAAAACCAACCAGCATCGAGCACCTCACTCCTCCCTCCCACCCGTCAACCAATCAGTGCAGAGCCTCGCGGCCACGCTTTTATCCAGGCTTCGCTCTTGGGTTTCACGAAATGCCGAACACCTAACCAAAAAAATTACACCATCTTCCCGAGGGGAACCATGGGGTGATGCGGAGCATCGTGTTGGTTCCGAGGAAAGAGTCGGTTGCGTGCTGACGTCGAGAGATGGCGCCACCGACTGCCCTAGCGTTACCCCCTACGCGAGCCTTCGTCGCGGCTCGCGGCAGAGAAACTTGGAACGCTCGCCGCTCTCCGTTTATTTTTTTCACACTTGAAAGAGAGGAGACTAGAGTAGGAGAGTTGCGCGTGCGCGCGCGGTGTGAGGAGAAGCGAACGCACGCGCAGTGCACGCAGCTGGTAGAGAGAGAGAGCGGAGAGAGTAACGCGCAGCTGTTGGAGAGAGGGAAGGAGGAGAGTTGCGCGTGCGTAGTTGGAGTGCCGACTACAACGCCGACGCCGCGGGACATAGACCCGAGCAAGAGATGCTCCGCATCTAAAAATGTTTTGTGTTAAAATTTCAGAACAATTTTGATTCGCTCAAGATATCAGCATGGACCGTTCTACCTCCGTCGAGCTTCCTCCCGCAGCCCGGGTGCGCTGTGGCAAAACGAAGCGCCGACTATTTCTTTGCTGCTCTGCTAATTTTATGTGCAAAAAAAAAAAAAAAAAAAGATGTGCGGTTGGTTGTTTGCTGACAACCAGAAAGTCTTACATATAACACAAGAAAATTTAACTTGCAAAGTCAACGGCTGGACAAAGTATGGAAGGTTCCTTACTTGGGTGTTCCAAGCTGGCGCTCAACCTCGAGGTGAGTGGAGGAGTCACATGCGTGGAGTCTGTCCATGAGGAATCTGACTACTTCCAGTTGACCTCTACAAACTTGTACCATCCTCTTGAAAAGATCCTGGGCAGAGTACAAATATCACTACACCCCGAAAGTAGTGCACAGAAGGGCCCAAACTATGGAGTTGTCCTAGACCACAAATGTCTCCAAACATCATGCCGTAATTCGGCACAAACACTGGCGGCAGCGTAGGTTTTTGACGGCGTCAACCGAACATTATGGAGTAAGAAAACACTCTCCACTGATATAGGCTCGATGTTATAAGGTGCAGATTATATGATGATATACATATGGTGTCTTGGACATCAGTACTACACCAACATTATGGATGAATTGTTGCCACGTTTCATATATGAAAAACTTTCCCCTCTTGTCGAATTCCTACTTGACCGACTCCATATTCAAGATTTTGAGAAAAAGAAAGTGTAAACTCCAGCTGCATCTGTGCACTGTAGTCACCTAGAGGTCATGAGTGGCACTAGATTTTGGGTGCAAGTCAATTTATTCTTGATGTCTAATACTACGACAAATTATTAGAATCTCGGCATTCACGTGCTCGGTTCTCAAGTCCAATCTCTGTAAACCGGAACCGAAACTTACTACAGTGGTATCTTGTTAATTTGAACCCAAGGGAGATTAGGACTTTGTTTCATTAATGCAAAGTTTGATTTACCGGGAGGTTCCTTCCTAGAAACACATAACAGGACAGGACCCTGCTTGTCAGTTTGAATTAAGAGACTTTTGCTACTCACCCTAACTGCAAGGTTGGGTTGCACGGGACTTGGCTGTTCACAGAAACAAGGACGACGTTAAACAGGAAACCATGCAAACGCTTCTATGCAAACAATTTTTCGACAAAAGGTACCTGCACAGCGTGGGCGTCGTAAGTGAATGCGGCAGCTGCCTCCGAGCGAATCCGGGGGTCCCCGTCTTGCAGGAGTTGCAGCGTGATGTCGAACACGCTGCGAGCAAAAATCCCAAGCTTTTCTTCAGATGCAATGCTCGGCCAAACCGTCTTCCTCGCACGCCTGCGGCCGACGCATCGTTTCGGCCGACGGTACGGCACGCCAGTGGCACTATGTAACCTTGGTGCCACTAAGACTCCGCGAAAGAGAAAGTGGCCTGCCACGGGAACCTAATTCGGAAACCCAAGCGGGACAAATCTGCTGTGTTGCTGTCCCAAATTTGTGACTTCAAGAAGTTTGGTTGGAGACCCAAATTCTATGGTCACTAACAAGGTGGGACCGGCAAGGAGTCAGCTTCAGTTTTAAAGCCTGAAGGGGGAGATTTACATTTTCGACAATGCTTTGACGGCTCGCACACCTCGAGCGCAGTAGACTCTCTTTAGATTGAACTACAGGAACCCACAAATTTTGTTTGAATTATCAGAAATTCAACTAAATATGATGCAAGATAAATTTCTGATTGATTATATGGATGGCTACATATACAAAGCAGATATCTGATGATTCCCTCTAGTACAGGCTTACTAATCATAAGCAGGTACGCTGCATGGGAAACAATGGTGAAATGCACGAGATAAGTCTATTCATCCCTCAAAAATGTTGCCCATTGTGGACTGTTTGGACAGCATGTGACACCTCAAAACAAAATGAAGTTTCTTCATCCAGCAAAAGAGTTGTCTATATAGTAGCCTCGTTGAGCGCGCTTCTTGCCGAGCACCGGTGCGCTGCGGAAAAGCAGCACTCACGGGAGCGAGCTCCGCGGGTGCTGCTTCTCCGCGGAGCACCGGTGATAGGCAAGAAGCGCGCTCCACGGGGCCCGAGAACAAAAAGTATGAATCACACGAGAACTTCGTTGGGATAAGGCGGCTTATAAATACATTAAAAATATAGCGGGACAACCAGAATTTTGAAATTTGTTTGAATTAACCGGTAGCGTGAAATATCCGAGTCCGAATTATTGCGAGCCTACTGTACGTGCACGCAGCCAAAGCACGGTGAAAAGCATGGAGCAAGCTGGAGGCCGTGCATTCGAGAGACTGCGTCCCGCCCCATTCTCACTCCGTCGGTGACTACAGGACGTTTACAAGCCCTTTTTCGGGTGTAAAATGGGGTGGGCTGTATCGGGGACGCAGCTGCAGTGGGGAACGTAAAACGTCTCGTGCGTGCTGCAGAGGAAGGCACTAGGGCGCAGAAACGACGCAACCAAATTGGCGCCCGAGACTGCATCGCGCTGCTCGAGCCCGCCGCGTGCGAGGCTAAATTTAGCTCTGATTGCGTTGTGCGTGGAGCAACAACGGCGCCGTTTGCACATGCGACGGATACCTGATTGAGTGATGGCTTCTTTCTTCTACACAAGGATACCAAAGTAAGGCGCACGGGTGGTCCAGTAGCGAAAATGCGAAAATAAAGCGACGTTAGTGTTACATGTTTTCGTTACACGCGGTTTTAGCAAGCAACCCCCTACTGATTGAAATGAAAGATGTCTTCACGTCAAAAACTTGACATCAACGAACCAACAAACAAAGTACATTGAAACTATTCACAAAGGTGTCTTTAGGTGCTGCGTTTATTATACCCAAATTTTATGAGCGTAGGTTTCACGCCCTAAGAGCGCTCGGAAACACCCTCTGTATTTGCTGGGTAAAACATGATTTTACATTTTATGAATGTAATAGATGTCTTTGCCACTTTTAATGGGAGTGTAGGATCACCTCTGAAGCACCGCGTGGTCCGGAGGGTCGCACCAGGAGGCCCAGTCGAACGCCGCACGGCCGGCGATCCGCACCGACCGCGCCACTTGGAACCAGACGATGTCGGCGGTCGTCTCAGCTTCCGGACAACCTTCCAGCGCAGCTGCCAGTGAAGATGACCATGCGTGGACACTCTCCCCAAGTGTTGCAGGATTGCTATGAGACATTAGGTTTCACTAAGCAATGGAGAAGAACAAGCAGAGAAAGCTAGCGGGCAGCTACATGTTTCGGCGGATGAGAGCATTGCAGTTCCCGCTGGTTTACACCTACCGTGTTTACATGATTCTAACGCACACTTTTTTTTTGCCAAAAATGGTGCCCAAAATTACATGCAGGTTACAATCGAAACCAAAAACAAAATCCAATACTCGGTATAAGGTGGCTAGCCCTATCACCATCGTGACCGTTTGTTTACATTCGCCATTCTGGTGTCCGTCTTACGCGCATTCTCTCGCGTCCAGGGGGGTAATGGTGGGTGAGGAGGAGTTGGCAAATCCCGTGCGCCGACATCTGGAGTCCCGAGTGAAAGATTGCGACAGAACACGAGAGAAAGAAACCAATGTTGCCAGCTGAAGGCCGACAGTCGCAATGGTAATCGCGAAGACGGAAAACTCTCAGCAATATAAACAGTGATAATTTAATGTTGCAAACTAAATTCTGAGCTATTCTAACACTTATAAAAAGCAATATACTCATTACGCTGCATTAACTTCCCTTTTGTCGAAATCTCGGATATCTGGTAGTTGCGCGGTTTCGTATTCCTGGGACATGCCCACTCGCGAAGCCCGTTATCTGGTTTAGTTTTGCATCGACGCAAGGCCATACACCTGCACACTATGCAAAAAGAAAGCTTCAAAAGGAATGCGAATATCCTTCTACCGGTAAGTGCGTGGATTGTAGAAGTTCATGAAACTGCTCTGATGATATAATTATATTAGTGAAATCGAAGGCAGTTGGTAACCATGTGTGGGACCCCGATGGTCTGCCTGCATCCTCCGCCGCTTGCGGCAGCCAGAATGCATGGGAAAATGGCGGACCTTTTCCTCTAGAGTTAGTATGTATGATCTCTATGCTTGTGTCTACGGACTTGTGTCTGCCTGCCGTTTTAAGGTAAAAAGAACAAAAGAAATTCCACTAGGAGGTTTTATTTTAACGAAAAGGCCATCATGTTGGCGGAAAAAGATAATGGAGCAGCACTGCGTGGCCTCGCAATCTCAGTGACCCGTTGAGCTCGCAAAGTGTTGTTTGGAAGACGATCCCCCCAGAGGCGACGGTTGCGCACTCGTACAAGTGCAAAAGCAAGAACTACCTCTATGGACAGCGAAGGACCATCGTCCTTCGCTGTCGCGGTAGAATTGGCAGCAATTTACTTTTGGATATCTGGAAGCTAAATATGCCTGCACGTTAAGATTGGGGGCACGTTGGAATCGTGCAAACATGGTAGCTTTTTATCATGTATGTACTACGACTGCTTTTTTAGCTTGTGTAATTTTTCTTCTTATTTACATACATTGTGGTTTCTTTGCCTGACATTAAACATTGGGCAAACTTTTGATTGCTAACGAGTCCCTTTGTTACAAAGGGATCCCTTCGACAGTTTTCTGTGAAAACTGTGGAACCCCTGCCTGAATAAATATTTTTTAACTAACAACTGTACGAAAATAAAAACAAATCTTGACTTGTCTTGGGTAAAAAAGACAGTGACCTCCCCCAAAACATCATTTTAAGTGCCTGCATAGAACACATGTCACAAAAATCTTTACTGTGAAGAAAACTTTTTTTTTGAGCAATTGTTATGCTGTAGAGTTAGGAGTGGTTCCAAAACAAGCTTCTATTTCAGGGTCGACATCTCAAAATCGAAACATGTTTCGAAATTTGCAACAAAACCATTGTGCTATGAACTTGTTTGTTTTCGGAGGAAAATTTAGTATGTGACACACATGTTAAATTCGATAGACTTAAAAAAAAACAAAACATTTTATTTCTTTCTGGAATGTAGTTATTTCTTTAATAAGAAATTTTAATAAGAAATCACGAAACAATTTCTCTGCACTGACTAACCGGTGCAACAAATTCTATGTGTTCCGAAAATACCGAATGGATGACAGTCTTGCTCGTAACTGCTAGTAGTTTCGTGAATCCGCAATTAAAGGAAATAATGACGACTCTACTACCACACAAAGTGTCCCGGAAAAAGACGAGCCGTACCAGAACGCCGGATTCTCCAGGGAGAGCCTGAGGCACCGCGACCACAACGCCAGGGACAGCGCTCTCACTGTGGTGCCGTCGGCGGACTGGCCCAGCGCACAGCGCTGGGACACCGACAGGCATTCCCGAACGAGCGTCAGATTCGCAATGTCCTGCTTCTGGAGTAGTGATTCCAACAGCTCCACGGTGTCCTGCCAGGTGCGTGCGGTGGTGCGCCTCGCTCTGGGCGTAAGCTACGAGCTCGGTCTACGGCCGGAAAGAGAGAAATCAAGATACGCACGCCACATAGAGGAATAAGTGAAATTAGATGATACCAAAAGGTACACTATCGCTAAACGTTTGACGAAAACAAAAAAGGACACATTAAAACAGCAGCAGGCAGAAGTTTTCTTGAGAAATAGAAGTATGAACCATGTGTTAACATGTGGTAATTGTTTGTAAAAGGAATAACATAAATTAAGAATGATTTCACTGTCACAGGATATATCCCAAATATTTCGTGAACCTAAGCTGGATGGATGGATGGATGGATGTTGATGGCTGTATCCTTTGTAACGGGCGGCAGCTTGCGCCACCTAGCCTAGAAATTAAAAACTAAAAGTATGATTTCTCCTTTTGCCCTTCTAAGCCAATTTTCTCTCCCTAACTATCACCAGGTGGCGTGGGGTATCCCCAGGATGACCTTTGGGGGATCGGGCAAAAAAACCCTGAAAACATTACCCCCCCCCACCTCCCTGGCGAGGGAGTCGCCAATTTTCCTCTGGTCAAATTCAGTTGGCAATACCCCAGCACTGGCCCCCTGGGAGACAGGGTTGAGACTTTGGGCCAGAGCCAAGTGGGAGGGAGTCCCAATTTTCCTCTGTCCCGCCTGTCCCCAGCTGTGTTACGTGTACGTCGTTCAATTCTCTTTAGATAATTCCCACCAGTCTTCCAATCCTCTCTTTGTTATTAAAATGCACTTATCATCCATTCTTCCATTCTCATCTGCAAGCAAAAGTGGTGTGCACAGTGTTGCAAACTAAGAAATCAAAAACCCCCTCTAAAGGAATCCCGGAATACTGCTAACTTTAAGGTGCAGGCCAGGAATGACTGTTTTACCACAATGTTTCAATGTCTTCCGTTATAATATTTCAATGGCGTTGCGAGCGTTATTCTTACCGGCAACCATTTTGTTGAGAGTAAGCAAAAATAACGAGCACTCCCAGACTCTAACTCGCAACAAAAATTAAGCTATTTACGATTGATAAATGTAAACTGGAGAACAGTTTCGACTGCAAGAAAACACGCTAACATGACGCGAAAACCACTAAAAATACCGCCGAACCGTAAAACAGCAATTTCTCCCGCTAGACAACTCGGAAAACCACGAAATTTAGCGGGAAAACCGCTAAATTGGCAACACTGGGTGTGCATTAGCTACAAATATAAATAAACCACACTACAGTTGGTGACAGGTTAAGAATTCAGGGGAAGCTCCTTCCACCTCTCTCCACTTTGGCAGATGCTGGAGCTAATAAAGTGGAAAGAGGTGGTCTTAACCTTTCACTGACTATAGGCTTGTCTGTATCCTCGCGTTCTAAAAGTGACTGCTGCGGCCTCTATCTGTGTTGTAGTACAGTGTTGGCATTCACGTGCTGTGCTGCTAACCAGGCGCTCTAAAACAAATTCAAATATACTACTATAGTACTCGTTTTCAGCCTACCTAAAATAAAAAAAACTTTTGCACGTTGCTCATACCTTACGCAAGGTACCGTATTTACCCGAATATAGGTCGACTACGAAAATAGGTCGACCCCTATTTATTGAACCCACCGAGAATAAATTTTAAAAAAATAATTCGAATATAGGTCGACCTTTTTTTTTTTTTAGGAACAGGGGAAAGTTAGGGGAAAAGAAAGAAACAAATCTTTATTTACAGCACTCTTGGCTAAATCGCAGGGCGATGTCAAAAACTTAATCATCGTCAGAACTTCCGGACATGTCATCGTCGTCCGAAGCTTCGTCTGCTTGGTAGACATCCTCGCAAATTCGCAACAATACACAATACCTCACTGACACTGTCCGTTGTAAAATGACACCGCGCAAGACGCAACGAAAGAAGGTGGAGATTTTCGAAGTGACGAAAGACCAAATACAAATACGCGAGCAACGCCGGAGTCGCCGTGAGCAACACGCGAGCCGCCGCAAGCAACAAGCTAAAGTAACCTCCGTTGTTTCTTTTTCTTTCTTTTTTTTGTGGCCATTTGCAAGGGAGAGGCATGGAGGGCAAAGTGCATGAGGCATCGCGTTCCTCTCCCTCCCCTTGCCCAGCGAGGGGAACGCTACAGGCGCGCTTTCGAAACCCGACGCCCGAGGGATGTGCGCGAGCGGAGGCCACGAGGGGGGGGCTGTTCTGTTGTTTGTTGCTGTTGCGGTTGCTTTCGTGCACAAAAAGCTTTTTTAAACAAGAAGCGGCCGGCTCTACGGCAACGCCGGCTCGGTGATTCGATAGCTCCATGCCCTCGGTAGGGTCGCAAAATTTGGTCGCGAATGTAGGTCGAAATTCTTTGGTCACGATTATAGGTCGACCCTTAATTTTTGACAACATTTCCGTAAAAAAAAGGTTGACTTATATTCAAACAAATACGGTAGTTCTCACAAGATTTGGTTGTCAAAGGAAGAAGGGATGCTTCTGCCGTTTGAAACCTGTACGTCTTGATAAGATGTGTATCTAATCTAAAATGCACCTAGATATATTTTAAAGCTCCACCTAAAGGGGGACATTAGTAATGCTTTGCAAGGAGCCAGACTTGTTTTACTACAATTCTTTGGGGGGAAAACGAGTATAGTAAAGAAGTGACTCTACCAAAACATTTGTAGCCCCGTTCACTTCGGTTACCTATTCCGATCTTTAAGAGATATTTCTGTCTTGCACTGAGCGCTTCCATCATTTCGGGATCTCAAGGTACAGCAAATTCCGGGAGTCTCATCATTGCTCCGCAGTCAATCAAAGCACAGCATTGGCCAATAAGAACGTCGTAGACCAATCGCGAAGCAAGGAGCGTGAATGCAATAGGCCACGCTCTGCGTTTCCTAAGTTCTCAGTGACTACCAGAAGACCATTTAAATGAGCTTGTGCAACTTACCGCCAGCTGCCGCCAAACGCCGGCGGAAAACGTGGAGTCTGTACGGCAGGCGTCTCCGAGGAATTCCAGCAGCGCTTCCATCACGTGGCTCTCTGCCTTGGCGACCCTCATGAGAGATGTGACGACGGTAGTCAGATCGGGCGGGCGGTGACGCGAAGCCGCACTCAGCAGCCAGGTGGCCTGCCGCTTTCTCAAGAGGTCGTGGCCGGGCTGGGAACAATTTGCATTGTCTCAATGGGTTTGGCCGTGTCTGCCGAAGACGAGCGCTACATTCAATAGAGATTCGTACGAAATAAGCCTGTTGTACATGTGTCGACGAAAAAGTAAAGAGAATGTTGGCATTAAAAGATGAATGTAACAACGAAAGCTTTCTGTAAAGTGCTTGTTTTCGTTTGCTGTTCGTTGCACATGTATTCCCGTAATCTGACGGAGGCCTATCGCGGGGAGGGCACCGTGAAACCGAGATTTCGACTGTGCGTTCGAAGATCCCCAGATGGTCTAAATTAATCCTCGGTCCTTAGCTGGGGTGTGCCGAATGCCTTCTGTGGGATTGGCATGTTAGACCCCCAAATTTGATTAATGACAGCTCCCATTCTGTTCTGCCTCCAGCAAGCCCGACCTTGACTAAGTGGATTATCCGCTGCCCAGAGGTAATCCTTCTTTTTCGTGTTTCAACAAGAAAAATGACTGCTCGTTTGAAAAAATAAAAATAACCAACTGAGAAAGAAAAAAAAAATGCGAACCACATGAATTTAGTTTAAAGAAAAGTGCCTGTAAACAAAAAACAATGAAAGGGGTTATTAAAAAAAAATCTATTTCACGGTGAATATGATGGTTAACCCCCGAGACTGAGGTGTAAAGAAGTAAAATCAGAAACGGGTATAAGGTCACAGGGTTACAGGGTCTCTTATGTTATCTCTAAGACAACTTGAAGGCGAAAGCCCAAGCGCCAATGCAAACGTGATAGCGAACTTCCGAAGCCAGCGCGCTCTCTGACGACGCACTATTGGCGCCGTTTCATTGGCTCACTCGGATCGTGGCGTCGGCTGTGGTTTCGGTGATAGCGAACCTCCGAAGACAGAGCGCTCTCTGATGACGCACTTTTGGTGCCGTTTCATTGGTAACTTTTGTTTTGGTACCTTTCGTGCCACCGACGTGTTTTCGCTCAAGGACTTTGAAGGTCGACTGAACGATGAGACATACAACGCTTTCACCTTAATAAACTGTCCCCCTTTATCTTTCTGCCTCTCTTACTCTTTCCCTTCCAGACTCAGTGTTTACCACGATGTTCAATATATACCAGCTTGCTTGCACTTAAAGCATTGTTTCGTGATTTTACAAACCCTTCAAAAAACCATAAAAAAAAAAAAAAATTCAATCCTTTTCTATTTTAAAAGGCTCTCACCGTGCCAAGACTCGGGGCAGAAGTGCCGTCGGCAGAAACGTCTCCCACTTTCTTCAGTAGGGCCTCACAGAGGTCTGCCTTCCAGGCGTGGCTTGGGTCCGGATACAGCAGACTCAGCGTATCCAGTAGCTCCATTTCTACGAAGCAGTTCCGCGACGCCAGCACCCACCAGTTCAGCACGGCGTCATCAGCGAAGCAGTCGACCACCGCTGGAATGCTAAAATAAAGGGGGGAAAAGTTTCCATTGGTGGTTAGGGAATCTGGAGTATTGTTAGGGTTCTCCGTTATCAGGTTTGATGCTTCAAAAAAATTCCAGGAGAATTATTTTTCTAAAATGAGATAACATTTCTTTTTCCCCTTTCTTGTCAATTTAAACATATTGACCATTTATGTTGCATTTTTTACTTCAAATGTAAGAACAATTCAAAGAAGCAAAAATTGTAAGTTAAATTTGCAAGCGAGATTTATTTTGGCTGGTGGTTCTCGTTGAAATTACTCGGTTCCTTTAGCAGTTCCGTACAGTAGAAACATATTACAGCTCGCTGTTTAGCAAAAGAGCTGTAAAAATAGGACTTGGAAGGAGAGACATTTTCTGTGCTCGAAAAGAAATTGTGTTTAACCCGATTAAGGAGTCCTCAAGTATAGACGCTTTGCAGCAGCCGTGCATGGGCACCACCATAACCGACCTTCAGTTTTTGTTTCCTCTTATTCCGTTCACTTTACTTCATCATTACCAAAGCAGGACACGTTACTGCCATTTCAGATTCACTGTGTCCTTCTTTCCAGCATAGACCTTTGCAGAGGCTCGTAACGCCGGCTTCGGTGGCTCGGCATCTGGGTAAGATAGCAGAAGGTCGGCAATGGCGGTCGTAATCTGGTGAGTGTGCAAAGCGTCTATGGCTTGTGCTCCTTCTTTTACTGACAACGAAAGGTTTAACTTGCGGTGGTGAATATCCGGTGAAGTTCCAAAAACGCCCGACGAGAAGGACACTAACAACGACAAAAGGGTCTCGAAACCGGACGAGAAATGCGGGTACCAGTTCGGGTTTGCTCTCAGGAGGACGTTGGCGGCACGCAGCCGAGCTTGCAGCTCGTTGTACGAAGTCGTTTCGCCGGAATTGGCCAGGGCCGACAAAGCCGACAGCACCTCGTCCTGTGGCACAGGGCAGAGGGAGGCGAGGCACCTGGCCGCGAGGAGACGCAACTTCCAAGAACGGCTCTTGAGTTGCGTCTTCACGACTGCCACAAAAGGTTCCAGTTTTTCTCTGCAAAGTGACAGGGGCTCGTTCGTTGCAATGCGCACCTGCAAACGCTTGAAACTCGCTTCGTGACACTTGTGCCACTTTTTACTCCGTGTATCGGGAAAGACGCATAGCATGTTAGAATGACTCTGTCGTCTTCTAACGTAAGTCTCGCACTGGCATAACCTGAGACAACAAGGACGACTTCCTTTCTAGATACCAGAGCCGTAGTGCTGGACTTTTGAACCGTCACCTACCTAAGGCCAACGTGGGGCACAGATTAAGCAAGAATGCTGCATTTAGCTGGGACTCAATTTCAATCGGTGAGGTCGGGAGTACCAGCTGAATGCTGACGAATCACTCGTGTCCAAGGTTTAGAACGCTAAAGTTATACGCCGTCTCGCGTCACCGGCAATGACAGCATTGCATGGCAAGTTCGAAAAGGAGTGTAGTAGTAGTACCTTCTGGCTTCACTTTTCTGAAAGAGTGCTTTCTAGCACTAGCTGCTTAGCATTCAAAATTGTTGGCATCGAGTTCTTGCTGAGTATCCTTTTGGGTATACCGTATCTACTTGCATGTTTATGAACACACTTTCTTTCCCCCAAAAACTGACTCATATTCATACCTTCCAAGTCTCCTGTATTACCCGGGAGACTCCCGAATTTTGACCAATTTTTATGGCTGTATGATTGACAGACAAATCGACAAAAAAACGCAAATCCCCCCCCCCCCCCCTCCATCGCCGCACTTAAATAAGGAGTTTTTGCCGTCGTAAGAAACAGCTGCAATGATAGCGAGGCCCAGCTCTTCCTCGCTAGCATGAGCAGTGCAATATAAATGTAACGAAGTTGCCTCCACGTACATTTGTTATCAATATTTCTTTTTAAAAAACCTCTACCCCCCCCCCCCCCCCCTTGCTTAGAAATTCTCCCAGATTTGGTTTCTCAGACCCTAGCAGGTATGCATATTTGGGAGGTGCGTCCACTATGTAGGGTAAAATATTGTGCATTTACACGTTTTGCATAAATGTCTTTTTGGGTGCACTTCTCCATTGACGGAGGCAAGTCTCCACTGATGGAGGCGCGTCTCCACCGACGGGAGGCACGTCTCCACTGACGGGAGGCACGTCTCCACTGACGGAAGGCACGTCCACGCTGACGGGAGGCATGTCTCCCCTGACAGGAGGCACGTCTCCACTGACGGGAGGCACGTCTCTACTGACGGGAGGCACGTCTCCATGATGGAGGCGCACCCATGGCTGGTCGTGGGCACTCGGTTAAATAATAATAATGTTGTGTGTATGTTTATACAGCCGGAAGTTAGTCTGCCTCAGTGGGCGTCTGGTGTCTCAGCTGTAGATGAAAAATTTAGCCTGTGCAGTACAACCGCTAGGCCGGGGTCTTCAATGTGCATCATGCAGTATCGATACACGACCGCACGCCGGTGCGATGCTCATCCTGATCCAAACGGGCAGGGGTAGGGATTGAACCCAGGGTCCCTGGTTTCTGCAGCGCAAACTTTTGCTCCACATACTCAAAGCTGGCGTGCGCTAGCCCACTCGACCACCGATCTCCCTTCTGCTTGGTTACACTGTTCAGCACTTCTGCAACTTCCCACTTGCCGCCATAACGCGCACGCCTGCTGCCATGCTTGGCTAGGCTTGGCTTAGTTGACTTAGCTGCTGGCTGGGTCAGACGCAGTTCAAGAATTGCGGAGCCAAAAAATAAGACGCGCGGGAAAAAGAAAATTTAAATTCTGGTGACCGCTGTGGAGGGTGCGTTCATTGTGTGAGTAAATACAGTACATCTTATACCTTGTAGTGCATCAAATGGAAAGAGCATAAACCTAGCTGCCTCCAAAGAATTTGAGTCACTTATTGCATGGCCACACATTCAGTATTCAATTCAGTGCTTAAGGGTCGGGCTTTTTGGCACTATTCATGACAGAAACGTTTTACGTCTCCACAACCCCGGTATGATTCTAGGAATAGGGTCACTTCCTCACCGAGTAGACGAAGTGTAGATGTCGCATTTGTCCATATCGAAGAGGACAGTTCTGGAAATAAAACAGTAGTTGAGAGAAAACTTCCGAGGTATCTAACTGGTAAAAAGTGGCCAAGCGTAGAAATGATTAATGGGCTGCATGCAACACAGGTCCATGCTCTAAAACAGGGCTTAAAAAGAAGTACCGCATTTTCCGGTGTCCAGTCCGCGGACTATCTACAGGTGCGGACGATACAAAGATTTGTTTTCTTTTATGGATCGTTCACTGTGACAAGACGTGAAGGATTTTATGAATAACGGAGTATATTAATGTTGATTTATGCGTTGTACAAGCTTCTTTGAGAGCTAATACAGCAGGTATTTGCCAAAATGTGCCATGTATAATAATCTTTACGTTTACACTAGGCACTAAGTGTGGACTATGCACGGCGCGCAGACTATGCATTGGGTGCGGACTATGAGCAAATTTTCTTAATTTTTTATTCTAAATTTGCCATTGTGGACTATGCACCGGGTGCGAATCCGGAAAATACGGTACACCATTGATTTCATGTGAACGAGCAAAGAACTTATATATTATTTGCACAAAACATTGTGGAAACAAATCTCGGTTTTCACCTCAAGAACCGAAGTAAAACAAGTCCGGCTCCTCACGGAACATTACTAACTTACCCCTTTATGTAAATAATTAAGACATATGTAGGTGGATTTTAGATTAGATATATGTTATCTTATCAAGACGTACACGTTCCAAACGCCAAAAGCATCGCTTTTTCCTCCGACTACCAATTCTCGTAAGAACTACTTCGCGTCTCGTAGGAACAATGCGCAAAACTTGCTTTTTTCTTGAGGTGCAAACAGGTATAGGAGGTTCCAACATTTCAATGTTCTGAATAATACTTGAACTTGACAAGGAATACCAGTCTTGTGGCTTTGCATTCGACATATCACCCAAGCTCGCTTTTTATTGTTTCTTCAAAGTATTACTTCTGGAGTAGGTTGAACCTAGCCCAAGTAAAATTTGTAATAGGGCTGTTTCCTCAAATGGGCCACTTTAGTCAAAATAAACACTTTTCTATTTCATTTAATAATAACTTGATTCCAAATCCAGGATACTTGACAGAGCTATGCTTAAAATATGAGCCCAATATGTACACAAATATCTATAGAAATTGTATCTAAAAAAAAATAAATGGTATGCCTTCTCTTGATGTGCTTGACAGAAAAAATGCCCCTTTGTTGTTCCTTTTCTGTCCCATGTTTTAGAGGGCAGCTCTTAGGCGCCCATTTCTGGCTTGAGCAGCGTCGCCGTAACCGCGTGGTGCATTATGGGACATTTCCCATGATGATGTCACATGTGACGTCACGATGATCACCAGGTAAATTTAGCGGAAATGGGTAAATCATGGGTAAATTTAGCGGAAAAATTTTCCCGCTAAATTTAGAGGAAAATTTTCCCCACTAAATTTTGACAAGAAAATTTCCCCGCTAAATTTAGTGGAAAAAATTCTCTGCTAAATTTAGCGGAAAAAATTCCCCGCTAAATTTAGCGGAAAATTGTCCCCGCTAAATTTAGTGGGCAAATTTCCCCGCTAAATTTAGTGGGTAAATTTCCCCGCTAAATTTAGCGAAAAAAAATTCCCTGCTAACTTTAGAAAAAAAATTCCCCACTAAATTTAGCAGAAAATTTTCCCCGCTAAATTTAGCAGAGAAAATTTCCCCGTTAAATTTATCGGAAAAAAATTCCCCGCTAAATTTAGCGGAAAAATTTCCTTTCTAAATGGAGCGGGAAAATTTCTCCGCTAAATTTATCAGAAAAATTTCCCCGCTAAATTTAGTGGAAAAATTTCCCCGCAAAATATAGTGTAAAAATTTCCCCGCCAAATTTAGCAAAAACAATTCCTCTAAATTCAGCGAAAATTTCCCGCTAAATGGGAGGCCAGCAGAAAAGGAGGAGGGGCATACCCTCCTCTCCATACCTTCCCCTCCTCCTCTTCAAGAGCTGCACTGTAATTCGGCGTTAGAGTGGATTGAAAACGTCTTTCATTTTTTCTACCGTTCATAGTGTGTACTACAGATAAAGCATAATATGGTTACGCATTTCATTTTTCTAGATTCCGAAACCGGTAGAGTGATGGGAGCAACGAGAGAAGAATTAATTCAGTGGGATTTCAGCTTTGAATGGCAACTTTTGAGATGAAACCTCTGCTATCTGAATTCTCGATTTTGAGAATTGTGACTACGGTTGTGCAAGCTTGCTTGGTATGTCGTAGCAGAGGCAGGCATGCCACTGACAGGAGTGACTCGTCAAGACTCGAAAACTGCTCGGTTTCGTGTCCCGATCCTCAAGATTAAAGAAGCACGAAAATTCATTTTCCACTAACCTCTAGCATATTTGGTAAAGTACTTCATCCTTGAGGTATTCATTGGGGCACTTCATTAGTTTGGCACTAGCCTTGGTGCTAGAAAGACTTCAGCAAAAGTTAACAAAACGAGCCCGTCTACTGCGCCAAGCAGCGTTGCAACGAGCAGCTTTGCGACACGCGATCGTGATGCTACCGACGAGGGTATTTCTAATATACACTGCCATCTCAAGTGGGGATGGATCCATCGGATCTTCCGACAAAAAATGCTGACCTGTCGTTCTGGTCATGGCTCGCCGGTCGGAGGCGCGAGAGAAAGTCCAAGATGAAGAAGAGCTGCTCGCTGTCGCCCCGTGGACGTTCGCCAAAACCGCTCAGGGCGGCCATCACGCAAGGAAACTGCGTTAACACCTTCATAGGGGTGAGGGTGTCGTGACCCGCAAACTCCTCTCTCGTCCTCTTCTGTCCAAGCATCCTCGGCGCCACCGTACCTGCCAACGTTCAAGAGGGAGAAGAAAAAAAGAGACATGCAAAAAGCCGTTTTTTTAGAGCACAACATTCACGAACCGGGTTTCTAGGAACGCAGGGGTTCTCCAGAGTACCCGTGCGAGTTCCTTGAGCACCCAAACTTTCTCGACCGTCCCTGCCACAACGTAAAGTGTTTCCAGTTCGAGCACCGTTTTAGCAGATTTAAGATACCCATTGATGCATAACTATAAGCCAAACTAGGGTGCCTCAATGTCTTTCTGTTTAGGGTGATGCCACCCTTTGTAGCACCCGATGCCGACAGCACGCGCTCACGGGTAAACAAAAAAAATCGACGAAAACAAAATGTCGCCATAGCACAGTCAGCGCCACAAACGCGTGCAGGGACACGCTCTTGCACGCGCTTCTGAACAAAAAAGAAAAATAAAAGTGTGGGACAAAATGGCCAGATGTCTCCACCCTAAGCAAAGCGCACATGAAGGCACCCTAAGCCAAACAGTCCTTACTCTGTACATTACTCTTTAAATTAGTCTCCCACACTTCTTTACTGCATCGACGCCCAACATTCTTAGAACTCCCAGTTGATGAGCTCCAAGGAGAGCGCCGTTTAAAGACAGTCCTTCTCTGTTGCCTGCACAAGAGCAGGTATGGGCAAAATAGCGATCCTAGCGCCACCAGTGGCACTGCTCCCACGGGCATTGTAGAAAAAACGTTTTAGGGGCGAAGCTCCTTAAGGGCTAGCCATGTCCTGTATGTCCGTCCGCCGTCCGCCGCCCGCCGGCGTCGGGTGCTCGTGCTTCTGCTCGTGAGATCACGTGCTCGTGTAGGCCAAAAAAAAATTGGAAAACAAAAGATGAAAAAAAAGTATGAAAAAAGAAAAAGAAGAAAAAAAAGAGTAGGGGGTTCTGAGATGCCATCCCATCTGTCTGCTTAAAAAAAAGAAAAAGAAGAAAACCACACATTCTCCTACTGCCATGAATGAAAAGGACCGAAAAGCTCGGCATGCAGCGCCTCAGCGTCTATGTAGACAGCAAGCTGCTCCGGAGACCAGGGCGCGAGAAGCTGCTGCACAGCGTCAAAAACGCCAAGCGGACCCGGAGTTCAGAGCTCGGGAAGCGGCGAAAAAGCGTCAACGCCGACAGCAAGCAACAATACCTATGACCAAAATCAGTATCATCAGCACCACCCGAGCTTCGCCCCAATCAACATCATTCACCACGTGGAGATGCGGTCATTTTTGAACGATACTCTTTTTGTACAAACTTTTGTGCAAGCTTACAACAATAAAACCGTAATAGAAGCACTTTCCACTGCAGGCAGTGTGCACCGGTTCGGTCGCTTCTGTCCGATGGCGCAGCAAGCGCCAACGGGCGGACGCACCACCATAAGGCGCTAGGCGTTCTAAGATGCTTGTCAACTGACTTCGATCTGGCAACGCTGCCGCCGCCGCGTTCACGTTCCTCGGCCGTCAGTCAAGAGAGATAGGAGTTTCTCGAGGTCGAAAAGCTTTGCTCTGGAACACGGGTTCTCAAACTCGGTTCTTAGGAGCCTGTGGGCTCCAAGGAACCTAACCGGAGATGCGTGGTGCCACATCGTCACTCACCGTAGAGTTGGTAGGCCGCATTCTTGACGACCCAGACAGAGGAGTCGAGGCCCTCGAGGCAGGCCTCGAACGCCGCATTGTGGTGCACCCGCATGGCCTCTCCCAACGGGGAGGAGCCCGCCAGGGCACACAGAAGGTGCAGCTTCTCAGCCGCGGGTACGTCCAGGCCGTCATCTGGGGTCTGGTGGCAGGGCCGGGTGGGAAAGAGCCGCATCACAGATGACACTGCTCTGCGTAGGCTTGACTGCAGGGCGGGGGCAGGGGGAGGGGAAGGAAGAACGAGTGGGATGAGTCATCTCAAGGTTAAAGGAAAGCTGGTCTCTGCTAGCTTCCCTGCCTTCCCCCTTACTAAAGAACAAAGAATAGAGAGAATTCAGCATGCAGAGTATGTACGTAGCAATGCGATGAAACAAGCTATGCTCCGTTTCAGCATATAGCCTGGCACGAGCAAATGCTACGGTCTCTTCGTGTCAATTAGAGCAACAAAGCAAAGCACGTGACATCTCTTGGTGGGACTAGTGCGCTGCGCCGGTACGTTGTCGCGCGCTCCAATTCACTGGGGCTACAGGTTTTGCCATTGGCCAAGTTATGATAAAACAAAGTATAGAACCAGGTGGCTGCATGTGCTTTGGGCTGCATGCGTGATTTTAGCCATTAAAAAGACTGCTTTTTTCTATTCTTCGGCTCCAACGTGAATGCACAGATCTTGGATGGATGCAATAAAATCCCCTTTCACCTGTGTGTCCTTTCTGTCCCCTTCAATCAGCGCCTTGACGAGAAGGGGAAGTCCGGCTGACCGCCGAGTGAGCGAGGATCGGCTCTTTTTCTCCGACCAGTGTTTAAGAGCCTGGTAGAAAAAAATAACAAAAACACAACAGCAAATTTGAACATTGCATGGCGCTCCATGCAGTGATTAAAGGTTTCTTTATACATCACGAGAGAATACCCATCGTAGACAGTTACATACTTGTTCGTTAACACATCCGCATAATTAATGCGAATGACCGACCAACCGGAACACGAAAGTAAAAATGGGAACTCCAAAAATGTCTATGAAAAAAAAAAAAAAATCCTAAACATTTGTTGTTCCTAAGCGAAGGGACATAAAAAATGTATGGCTCATTGACCCAAACCAAGTAAAGTAGTGGACTGCAGAATGCATTTGTGTTTGGAATTGGTTCCTAAATTAGTACAATGGTAGAATTGAATTGGCGCATAACTATGCACTACGGTATATCAAACTGCCTAAATATTACCGGAGAATTGTCTCGCCTGGAAAGTGTCGAAGGTCATGCATAACACATTGCTGTGTAATGCTTCATGGAAACCTGCCACGTCTAGGACATGAAAGCGTTCTGCTTTAAGAGGTACTTCCCCGCCAGTGAGTAATCTGAAAACCCACGAGCAATTTACCCGTTGTACCTAAATCTAACCCCACTAATGCAATTAAGAAGGGGACTGACGACACATACCTCGCTCAAGACGGCTGAAGGCATTTCAGCCGTGCTGGCCTCATCGCAGGAGGACACGAGCTGGCAGAAGCGTCGCAAGGACTCGGCACAGCTCTCTATCGCACCCTGAATAAATGAATAAATAAATCAGTCAGCTTGTTTGCGTCCGCAAAATATGGCACGAGTCAGTCCGTCGAACGCAACGTAATTTGCACACAATCTGCATTCACCACTTCGAATGTATTGCGGTGCCATCCAGCGGGAAGTTTCTGAAGCGGCAAAAATTTTCATATTGGCAGCAAAAACAAAAGTGACTTGGTGGCTAAAGCGCAAAACAAGAAAGTGGGGCTCGAAAATAGCTTTTTTTTTTTAAATTACGAACAGAAAAAAAAAAAACTTTTCTATGGCAAAACAATATTAAAAACGAGATAGTCCCTCTTGCGTCGGCATATTTGCCATCCAGTGGTATATGAACATCTCTGCCGGCATTACAAGATACTGACACAGTAAATACGTTGTTTTTTTTAGTTCAAATTTACCATTATGAAGAACTTTTACTGTAGCTTGAACCTCATCCAAAATTTTATTGCAGCAAAAAAAAACGGATGCTTTTTTGAAGACAAATTTTCCTTCGTAGAACTCGAGAAAAAAAAACAACATTAAAATTAAAAACTTGCGTTCGCTACACTCTGTTTCACATTAAGAACGATCGCGGCCAGCACTACCATCTGACGGAGCAAATCACGCGGCGCAAAGTTCATCGTCACGGCGCTCGTCTTCTTCAAGTGTAATTGCACAAAAAAAAAAAAAAAAAGCAGGATCACGTTACATTCACAGCATGCGATTGGTTAAACCGGCGATAGTAAACGCACGCAAACTACGAGCGCCATGATGATACACATTTGGCGCTGCTTGATCGGCCCCCCTGGGTCGTAACATAAGCTGTGGTCAAACTTAATATGAAACGGAGTATAGACACCAGAACGTCAAATTCAAAGCAACACCGCAATGCCATCGCCTACAACGAACTCCCGCTAGCCTGACGGATACGGATGTCTGTTTGTCGACAAAGATAAAAATGGTAGAATCGTGCAAATATTCGAATAACACAATGTTCGATGTTCGCTTTGAGATGAACTGCGATTTCCGTATTTTTCGAAGTGTAGATAGCGCCGAGTTGGCCCCGTTGCCGAGCGCCGGTGCGCTGCGGAGAAGCAACACCCACGGTACTCGCTTCCACAGGTGTCGCTTCTCCGCGGTGCACCGGTGCTAACTTGCTGCGATGAGCGCTTCGAAAGGTACAAGTGTTGCAGTTGCGTGTTTGGGAGAAAAGCGCCTTTGAAAGTGAGATGGCGCGAGCGCACCTAGTGTAAAAAAATAATACGGAAACCTTGTGATTGTTGATATCCACATTGCAGTAAAATTTTAAAAATTTATTTGTGGCTACTATGCAAGAGCATATGTTAGGCAGAGATACCCTCAGAGCCTGCAGTAGCCATTCATGGATGTCTTTATTTTTTTAATGCAAAAGCATTAACTGTTCCATGGAGCGGAGCCAGCGGCGTTTGTAACCACGAAACATTGGCACCTAAATTGGCTGCGACGTGTCGTATCAGATGCTTTGTCACGGAAGCCGGCGTGGCCACTTGAGGTCAAAGCGGACGCGCCTTGGAAATAAAACACAAAAAAATGGCTCAAGGTACACCTAAGCACTTTTATGAGTTGTGAATGCGAAAGAATGCACGTCATTCTTCTGTTCCCTTATTTCGTCTGCAGCTGTATTTGCGTCGACGGCAGAGTGCGCCCTCTCCTCGCCGCTCTGACCTTGGACGTTTTGTGTTACCGGCGTGCTGACGGACACGCAACACCATGGGGTGGTGGTCGTTGAAACTGACGCGCAGCGGCCAATGGGAGCCTCGTCGATGCACAACAGCCAATGGGATGAAAGCCGAAATCCATCAGCTTTACTCCGCTCCTTTGGGATCGGGAAAACTAAGTACCATTTGGCTAGGCTTTTCGCGCAGTTTCATAGCTAGGAGCTCGCTTCACTTGGAGAAAGGATTTAAGGAACCGTTTGGCGCGGCTTCAAAGCTAATGACGTCGGCTTGCTCCATGGGACAGTTAATGCTTTCGGATTAAAATGCATAGCAAAGCAGATGCCTCGTCACGGAAGCCGGCGGGTGCGCTCAAGGTCAAAGCGGACGCGCTTCAGAAATAAAGCAGAGAGAAAAGCACAGCAACGCAACGCTTCGTCACGGAAGCCGTCATGAAGCCGGCAAAGTTCGCCGCGCCTGCGCAGTAAGGGAGCGTGATGTCACCGCTGCAGTGCCGTGCGCGATAGGAAGACGTGGCGCGCTTCTTGTAGGAATGCGCTACATGTAGGAATGCTTTTGTATTCCTACACGTCAGCAGTTTTAAGCGTCTCTACCAAATTTTTTTTAAATTTCAAATTCGAGATTGAAAAAAATAATTGGATATACCAAGACTTATAAATGTACTTGAATAGGTGCATCTAGGCATCTCTATATAGGTTTATTTTTATGTCCAATGTGTCATTCACATGCCAGCTTTATGTAGGCATTGAACTTTCTCACATCCCAGTCAATAAATACAGTTAGATTAAAGTTAACATAGCTTAGAAGTGGTCAAGTGGAAGCTTGGGAACAGCCTTTATGAGTTCAATGGGGTTTTTGTTTAAAGGACACATGCAAAGAAAAAAAACATTTTTTTTAAACAGCTTAGATGGAAAAAGGATATCATAAAACGATTTTACAACGAAGAAAAAAAAATTTTAGAGCTATATTTACGGCGCTATACGAATTTGTAGTTGGCGCCCGCGGGCGCCGCGGAAAAGTGGCCCTTATTTATCACGTGACGGGCCCATATTTGTCACGTGGTGCTCGCGCTCTTTCGGAAGCTTCCTATGGCCTCTAAAAGTAACTTATTCATCTTTGTTTGAAGTATAACAAAAAACTAAGATGAATAAGTAACTTTTAGAGCCCAAAGGAAACTCCTGAAAAAGCGCAAGCAGACGTGATCGACCTGTGCGCCGGTCAGATGACGGCGGCGGCGCCCCGAACCAGACAAACTTGTGCGGCGGCGGCGACGGCGGCGTGGAGAAACGCGTTGAAGCGGCGTTCGCACAACGCTCAGCGTGCGGCGGCGGCGTCGCTTTACGGCTCCGGCGACGCAGGGCGGCGGCGCGCGGGCCTACCACGTGACCAGCGGCGGCCCCAGCGGGCGCCAACTACAAATTCGTATAGCGCCGTAAATATAGCTCTAAAAATTTTTTTTTCTTCGTTGTAAAATCGTTTTATAATATCCTTTTTTCATCTAAGCTGTTTAAAAAACATGTTTTTTTTCTTTGCATGTGTCCTTTAAGCATGATGCAACATTAGTGAAAGGCTTGACAAAACTATTGAATATTTGATTTGAAAACATTTGGCAAAAACCACTATTCGCTTCGAAGTAAAAATTCAATATATGCATATGCCTACAAAATCGGCTTTTATGGCAATCTCGGCAAACGTCCACATTACCGATGGTTCACAAACGTGCCCTTTTATGGGATGAGACGGACTACAGAAAGCCTCTCTCTGTTGATAAAACTAAGTACCATATTTTCCGGACTAAAGTCCGCACCCGGTGCATGGTCCACACTAAGTGCCTAGTCCGAACGTAAAAAGGATCATACACAGCACACCTTGACAAATGCCTGCTGTATTAGCTCTCAAAGAAGCTCATATGATACATAAATCAGCATTACTATACTCCATTATTCATAAAGTCCTTCACGTCTTGTCACAGTGAACAATCCAGAAAAAGAAATCCTTGTATAGTCCGCACTTGTAGATAGTCAGCATCGGGTAAAATTCAACTTTTAAACCCGTATAGTCTGCAAACTACAGTCCGGAAAATATGGTAGCTTTTCCTACGTATGTTTACTAGTTCTGGAAAACGTTAGGCCAACATAGAACAAGACCCAAGCTTACGCGATGCCGGCACGCAGTCATGACGGAGACGAAAGTGTCCATGATGCCTTTCAGCGAGGAATAGTCCAGGGCGTAGTTGACCCCATTTGCTCCGAGCGAGATGCGAGCAACTTGCTCCAGCAGCAAGCAGCCGTTCTGCAATATCGGGAACCAAATAGAAAACCAAAACAATGCGGCTTTAAAAGAGGATCTGGTTACCAAAGGCCTCCTCCACTACGCACATGCCCAAATTGTCGACACATAAGCGGTGCAGCAAACCTGGTGTAGCCGCGAGTTAAAAGACAGAAGAAACAACACGGGAGTTACAATTTGTTGCTATTCTGATGGGAGAAGAAAACCCACGAGACATTCCGTTCATGCAACACCTCTCAGACCCTTCTTAGTTTAGGAAGCAATCACAAAATTTTACAAGTTTTGTCGGCACTCGTTTGACATTATTTATAACATTGACGACTGGATGGTCGTAAATTTTGATACAACATTGTACACGACAGTACATGGTTTGATTCCAATAACAAGGTTTATATGGGCACGTTTGTATGCAGAGCATGCAGCAGCCAATCGCAGGAACTTCCAAAATCAGGCCAGTGCACAGTGGAGCTACTCCCACCGCCAAGGACTCGAACAGCTTTGGTATCGAGTCGGTTCACAGGGTTAGTAAAATAGCATTTGTCTGCACGGTCTTAAATGACCTCAAGCCTAAAAGAAATCCAGCCTTTGTAACTGTGCACTCACTATAGTCAGTAACGGGCAAAGAAGAATTAAATAGAAGCTCCACACCCAGCATGCACTTGCTGCTCATTGCCGGGCTTTGCTGCATGTGCTACGAAGTGTGATCAAAGGCAGAAAGTGCGTGCTGGAGGAAGAACATCTACTGCCCTCTACTATAGCCACCTGCCAGCAACTACGGTACCCCTACAGTCCGACGTGCTAGCAGTAGGGACCGAGCTAGCACCTTGATGCCAAGCCAACAGCAGGAGGTTATCCTTTCAATCGCCAGCTGACGTTCCTCCTCGGGGAAGGTTGTCCTTCTGGCTCGCTTGCTGTTTTCCACGAGGGCCAGGAAGGCGCGCTCGGTGTCTTCAAACGAGGGGGCAACCCGGTGCAGGGGCTGGGTCGCCGTCTCCTCTACGGGCATTCAATGAATCCATTACCGTAAAATCCCGTAAGGGCATCCTCCCCCGAGAGATTGCCCATCCCGTTTTTCTTACTAAATATCTGTAACATAAAAATTCCGAAACATTGCCCACCCCCCGATTCCTGTTGGACAACAAGCGATGTCCGATGGGAATCGCGCATCAACGGCGTTATCAACGGTGTCGGTGTGTCCGAGAAGCAAGTTCATAGCGGGTTCCTGCGTTTTTGTCTGATCTGCGCGCGATATCGGCTCACGTAACACGCTAGTTGTTCCCACGTGTATATTGCATCGTGAAATGCGAATCTGCTGCGTTCGCGATTTGCGGTATCCGTTCCCGAGTTTGTAGCGGATTCCCGTGTTTTTGTCCGCAATCTGCGCGCATGATATCGATTTTTAGCTGTAAGTAACACGCGCGAGTTGTTCCTGCAAGTAGTATATTGCATCGTGAAATGTGATTCTGTTTTGTCCGCAATCTGCGGTATTTGTTTCTGTGACATGCGAGTTTGTAGCGTATTCCCATGTTTTTGTCCGCGATCTGCGTGCGCGATATCGGTTTTCATGACAGGCAAGGTTGTAGCGGGTTCCCGCGTCTTTATTGCACCATGAAACTTGAATCTGCTGCGTCCACGATCTGCGGTATCCGTTCCCGTGAAATGCGAGTTCTCGGCAAGTTTCCGCGAGTCTTTCGCACTGTGAAACGTGAATCTGCTGCGTCGGCCACTTGCGGTATCCTTTCCCGTGACACTGGAGTTTGTAGCGAATTCTCGCGTGTTTATTGCATCGTGAAACGGGAATTTTCCGTGTCCGCAATCTGCAGTATCAGTTCCCGCGTCACGTAGTTTGTAGCGGGTGCCCCGGCACTTATCATTAATTTTTGATAAAGTTTTGCTCTGGCATCCCAAAGATAGCCCACCCCATGTCTTTCCCCATTTATCTCTTAATTTTGGGTGGGTGTCCTTACGGGATTTTACGCTAGTTGATTAGCACTGCCAGCCACGTGGCTGAAGCAGGAGAGCACGTCTACACACAGTTGCTGAACAAGCTCCCCAAGTTTGATGTTTTCATTTTTCGTCGGGCAGCACCGAGTTTTTGGGCAACTTGTGAAGAGACAGAGATGACTATTGCAATAAACATCATCTTTCTGTTTGTTTCTTAAAAAGATGGCGGTTTGGTTCGCTGTTCGCAACTAAATTCCAACACAATGGTTCTCAAAGGGGGGGTCTGCAGGGACCCTTTGGAGTCCCCGAAGGCCTTCTTGGGGTCCTCAAAGCCTTTACCATCCATCAAGCGGAGCAAAAATACTTTTTTAATGCGAAAGCATTAACTGTCTCATGGAGCGAGCCGACGGCATCAGCTTTGAAGCCGCGCCAAACGGCAACTAAACTCCTTTCGCCAAGTGAAGCCAGCTCCCAGCTTTGAAACCACGCAAAAAGCCTAGCCAGATAGCACCTAGTTTCCCGGATCCCAAAGGAGCGGAGTGAAGCTCATGGATTTCGGCTTCGGTCCCACTGGCCGTTGCGCGTCAGTTTCAACGACCGCCGCCACCCCATGGCGCTGCGTGTTCGCGAGGACAGCGGCTCCACCGCTTCATGCCCAAGGTCAGCACGCCAAGGAGAGCGCGCGGTCGACGCAAGTACTCCGCAGAGAAAAATAAGGGAGCGGAAGAGCAATGTGCATGCTTTCGCATTCACAACTCATAAGAGTGCTTAGGTGTACCTCGAGCCTTTTTTTTTTTAATTGACGCTGGCTGTCTCACAAAGGCAAATAGACCAAACTATGTGTGCCAAGTCAGTAGGTCGATTATGGACCGTTTTGGAGCTTCCAAGTGCTTGCACACATTTAGTTTTCTTTCATTACCTCTTTGCCTACTGTAATCATCCAATACCCCTCCCCCTTCAGCCAACCCAAAAGGGGTCCACGAAATGTCGGTGGTTGAGAACCATTTTTCTACCAGTTGCAAAGCACTCAAGCGCATGAGACATTTTTGAGGAAGACAAACACACTTCTTTTTGGAGAAGATTTGACACCAAGTGCAAGATCAGAACATAGTTACCTAAAAATGACACTTCCAACAACACCAACAAACGCACTTGTCCGCTTTACAACATTATAACGTAAAACAGAAAAGCCTTTGCTTACAACCATTAGGTTTTGTCTAATAAAGAAAAGACAAATTAAATCGTGCAGTTGTTTTCAACTTTAACACTGCCTTTGAGTCGTGTACGTGGCGAAGTATTCATGAGAGTGCAGAACTTCTGGTCCTGTCTCCTGTATCAAGTGACTTCTAGCAACAGTCGTGTGACAGACAGAATCCCTCCTAAAGTTGCTCAGTGTTCTCCGAGATGTCCGAGTGGATTCACCTACTTCAAACAAACGGCACCACCGACAACATAATTTCATAAAATCCTTCCGATAATGCAAGGATCTTGTTGCACTTTTCTTCTGTCTACCTATATACTAAATTTAGGAAATACAGTTTCAATTTTAGTGGGTGCTGCACAGACTGTGAACCAATAAATTTTCGTTCACATATGTGCGTCGTGAGAACTATAAAGGCGCAGGTTGGGAGATAATGTGGCTTCACGGTACCCAACTCTGGTGAAGAGTGGAGTGTTTTCTTTCGCTTGTGCCAAGATAAACAACAGGAAATTGACATATTTGAAGTTCTTTCAATGGCAATCTCACCCCATAGTGCTTTTTAAACTAGAACTAATGCCACTAAATCAACTCAGTTGCAGAACTGCCCATAGACTCTGCTCCCATCTACGGTACCCACCTCTCCCCCAAAGGTTAGTCTCCTGTCGTATGAAGCGCCACGGTTTGGGAGACGGCTGTTATGGTAACTACAGTGGGCTCCACAGAATGCACAGGTTTCGAAGCACAGTCCCTAGGTGGCGCTTCGATCGACAGGTGGTTTTTTTGTGGGAGAGGGAGGAGGGGGAAGTCTTGCTTTACTATAAGAGTTTCGCAACTGTGCTGATCTATTGTCGACAAGGACTGACCCGTGAGGTTGTGCTGGTCTCTTGGAACCATGATGCGCAAGACATACTGAAGAACCGACTGGGAGAGACTCAGGGCCTCGTTCAGAATGGTGCCCACGTAGTCGACGCCGGTGAGGGAGCTGTGCCTCTCCACCGCTTTCAGAATGCCTTCAACGTCGCTCAGACAAGTTGTCAAGGTGAGAAGCCAACCTGCAGACAAAAGATTCCTAAAGCTCCAACCGTGAATTGCCGAAAAACTTGTGAACAGCGTGAGAGCTAATTCAAAACGTAATCTGTAGAAATTAGACAGAAATCTAATTCTAACGTGCCGCTCGTAATACACGAAGTGTGCCGTAGACCGTGTGTAGAATCGACGTGCAACTGCCACTAAAAAGGCATCTGTATAACTCAACACTACACAATATCTAACGGGTACTAGCAATGTAATGCGGCTTCTATTTTCTTTGTGAGAAACTGTTGCTATGTATCCGTTTGTAACAACATAACGACATTACTAACTTCATTCTCCTTTTTTCAGCCCAACCATCTTTTTACAGCTCTGTCACTCCTACTGAATGCGAACAGGCTACCATACAACACTCGGGGAAAGGACAAAACAGAAACCAAAACGTCAAACAATTTATTCACACAAAACAAGATAAATAAGGGCATCCTTAAAAAAAGGAAGAAAAGGATGTTCTAGATTAACATATATGAGAACAAATAAGAAAGAAATGAAGTGAAATTTACCGTGAATGGGACAGTCGGCAGATGATGAGGCAATGTCACGCTGCAGGCCAACAAAGTTTGTAACAGCCTGATCACAGACTTCCAGCAGTCTGCTTGTCATTTCTGCATCGCTGACCTGTTTGAGGCTGAGTCAAAAGAGGCCGAAATGAAGCTGATGTCGTATAACGCTCCAGGAGCAAGCTAAATAACTGCAGTCGATCTTGCAAAAAAAAAATAATCTGGGGCTCGGTGAAGGGGGTTAGAAAAACCTAGCGAAGGAAAAAGGCCCGCAAAGCTTCAACCCAACGGTCTAAAGATCTCACACTTATCTTACCCTTTTTTTCCCAACTACAGTTTGCAGATTATACACGTTTCAATTAACTTTCTACAGGTGTGGACTAGCGTAAAATCCCGTAAGGACGCCCACCCAAAATGAAGAGATAAATGGTGAAAAACATAGAGTGGGCTAATTTGGGGATGCCACAGCAAAACTTTATTAAAAATTAATCAAGCACCGGTGCAGCTGCTATAAACCACATGATGTGGGAACTGATACCGAAGATCGCGGACAGGAAAAATTCGCGTTTCACGATGTGATAAACACGTGGGAATTCGCCCCAAACTCCAGTGTCACGGGAAAGAATACCACAGGTTGCGGACGCGGCAGATTCGCGTCTCACGGTGCAAAGGACCCGCGAAAACCCGCGGAAAACTTATATTTCCCGGGAACGAATACCGCAGATCGCGGACGCAGCACATTCAAGTTTTACGGTGAAAGAAACACGCGGGAACCCGCTACAATCTTGCCTGTCATGGAAACCGATATCGCGAGCGCAGATGGCGGATGAAAACGCGCGAATCTGATTCAAACTCGCATGTCACGGAAACGAATATCACAGATCACGGACGCAGCAGATTCGCATTTCACAATGCAATACACACGCGGGAACAACTTGCGTGTTACGGGAGCCGATATCATGCGTACCGGTGCCGCAGATCGCGCCGTTGATGCACGATTCCCGCCGGACATAGCTCGACATCCGACGGGAATCGGGGGTGGGCGATGTTTCGGAATTTTTATGTTACAGACATTTAGCCAGAAAAACGGGATGGGCGATCTCTCGGGGGAGGGCATCCTTACGGGATTTTACGGTATGCAAGTATTTAATTTTTTCAAGATCATTCATTAAGTCAAGACAGATTTTGTGATTGGCGGAAAGCAAATATTTTTTAAGGTGCGCTTCGCACGCAAATTTGTTGCATGCAAAGGGCACAGACTAAGCCTACCAAGGAAAAGCTTTTTATTTTTCAGCCGAAATTTCTTTTTCTGGACTTTATTACATAGAGTGCAGACTGTGGTCCGGAAAATATGGTACTTTTTCTTTTTGATGATGCACTCAAATGTATTACGATTCACCACACAAAGCCAAGAAGAGAAAGGTATGCATACCAGACGAGAGACAGCCGCACGAGCAGCGCACCAATGGCGCCGTCCTGGGGCCGCGGGCTCGACAGGTGTCGCCGAGCCAGGGACCAGAGCTCTTCGTGCACGACGCCGCCAGACTCGAGAAACTGGGACGCTTCGTTCGTGAGGAGGTTGAATGCCTTGAGGCGAATCTGAAGCAAGCATCAAATCGTGACAAACCCTCACCGACTAGGACCGTCCAACTTAGAAATGCGTGAGAACTGAAGACGGGCCCCACATGGGGCACGTCTTTGAAGCTCTAGCTCGTCGAGCAGAGCAAATCTACCCTTTTGAATTGCTACCCTAAACCAATTCTGTCTGTATAAAATCAAACCAACACACAATGAGACATATGGAAATAACTATAGTCAAACAGGTAAATAGTTTGGGGAAGCTGCTCCCAATACTTTTCACTTCAACAGAGTGAATGCTGCAGAGTAAATGACCTCCTCTCCAGCATTTGCTCTGCTAAAGTGAAAAGAGGGGAGGGGAGGGGGGGGGGAGCTTCCCCTGAACTTTTATCCTGTCACAAACTGAAGGGATCCATGTTTGCAGGATGTATTAACAAAACCCCAAAAAGTACAACTCCCGGGCCAGTCATATCAGAATCAGGAAAGCCAAGAAAACCTCATACCTAGAGCTGTCCTCGAATAAGAATTCAGTTCACTTTTTCTAATAATAATATCAAAAGTAACACATTTTGGGTGTGAACAAAAGTGGCATCGCTTACTTCCTCTACGCTGTGGAAGAGGCAGTGAAGGAGGGCTGTCCTCATGCGTGCAGATCCCAGCTGAAGTCTGCCGTTTGCCTCCTGGCGAAGAAAGGCATCCAGGTCCGCTGCATGAAGAATAAACGACAAGGAAAACAAACGTCAAACTTAATTTCTGAAAGATCTAGAGCTTGCTCGGGAAAGGTTGGCACGCGTGTGAGAGGGCGTGTGATGCAATGATCAAGTTGGAGGGTACTTCAAAACAGTTGTTCAGACTAATTACCGTAAAATACCGCGGAAGTGCTCACTTCGTTCGAGCGCCCACTATTAAGATTTCCCAAACTTGGAAATTCCCGGACAAGTATTTAAGTCGAGATTAACTCAGTTTTCACTGAGAGTGGGGTAAAGAGGGCAGGGAAGTGGCCGCTGTTGGAACGGTAGTGTGCGCTCTTTCCCTGAACACCGCTGTCGCTGCGCAACTCCTTTACCCCAAAATAAAATAAGCAAAAAAAAAGTCTTCCTCAAGTTGAGTGTGTTGACAACAACAGTTGAACAACTGCACTTTTAATGCCTTAGCTTTGTTTACCTTTTTCTTTCGCCGTTTTTGCTTTGCCCGTTTTTTTTAGGAATGTTGAAGCTTCTATGTGGTGCTCGAAGGCGAGTATTTTATGATGTGCTGCGATCATTATATCGGGTGTTTGGAGATCAAATCAGTACTATTTGTCAAGCAGTTCGATTTTTAAAAAAAAACGACATGCCAGAGCATTATTGACTATGCCAGCGTCGTTTCCTTCAATCATTAAATAAATGACATGTTCAAGAAATGAACGACACGCTCCAAGTTTTAGTTTGTCACAGAGGGAGGGACCACTCACTTAATCGAATGACGTTTTAGCGAACGTCGACGTTTCACCGAATGGCACTTTAGCGAATAGTCGGCCGCTGTAAAGCGGTGTTTACGGGTGGGCCAAGTAAATTAACTTTATTGTTGCAGACTTTTTTTTTTGCCTTTCTTTTTTTTTTGTTACCTGAATTTAGTGAGGTTCCTTTTTTGTTGCCTGCTTAACTTTATTCTATGTATCAAGAGTTTTTTAATGCGAAAGCACTAGCTGTCTCATGGAGCGAGCTGACGTCATCAGCTTTGAAACCATGCCAAACGGCTCTTAAATCCTTCTCCAAGTCAAGCCAGCTCCCATTCGCCGGTTAACCACGGCACCTTTTACACCGCTTCAATCCCATTGGCTAACGCGCGTCGACCAGGGTCCTATTTGCCGGACACGCAGTGCCATGAGATGGCCGGTCGTTCAAACTGACGCGCAGCGTCAGTTTCAACCTCATGGCGCTGCGTGTCCATCAGTGCTAGAGTTTCTGTATAGGCTCTCTACAGGAGCCAGAGTTGCGCGTCTGTTTTCCACATGCCGCCGCGCCACTATTCGCCAAGATCCGATCACATGAGGAGCCGAATCAAATGCCGTGCAGGAAAGTAGGCACTGCGCGCGCCCCGGCATACGTTCCCCTGCTTTTGAGGGCACCGCACGCCTCGAACGCGTAGCGCCACTATTCGCCGAGTCCAGTCACGTGAGGAGCAGACTTCGACTGCCGTGCAGGAAAGCGGGCGCTACGGGGATGAACGCGCAACTCTGGCTCCCGTAGGGAGCCTTTACAGGAACTCTATTCAGCGCCACCAGTCAGCGTGCCAACACGCGTACAGCAAGAATGATATAGTACATGCTTTCGCATTCACAACTCATAAGAAGTGCTTAGGGTTACCTCAATCTTTTAATGCGAAAGCGTTAACTGTCCCATGGAGCGAGCTGACGTCATCAGTTTGAAGCACGAAAATGGCACCTAGTTTCTCCAATCCCAAAATAAAGCTGATGGATTTCGCCTTCGGTTCCATTGGCACGCGCGTCGACAGGGCTCTCATTGGCCGCTGTGCTCGTCAGTTACCACGACTGCTCACCCCATAGCGCTGTGTGTCCATCAGCGCGCTGTTAACACGGAGCGTCCAAGGTCAGCGTGCCCAGGGAAGCACGCGCGCTGACCGGTGACTTTTTGTGCGTGTACAACCAGACTGTTTAAAACAAAA
>JABSTQ010002038.1:0-22478 GCA_013358835.2 Ixodes persulcatus
GCGTGTTGCGTGCGCGCGTGCGTGCGTGCGTGTGTGTGTGTGCTGTGCGTGTGTGCTTGTGTGTGTGTGAGAGAGAGAGGAAGGGGGTATGTTTACCAGAGAGCCGCGGGGCCGCACTTCGGCCCTAACAGTTGCCTGCAGCCTGCGTGCCACAGCTTGGTCAGCCATGGCATATAGGGTCGCTTCAAGGTTGGCCGGAAATTTTGTCCAAGACAAGTCGCTGAAAACGTTGCCTTATAAACTTCGGAGGCATCAACACAATCCTTCTTCAATATCCTCCGCCAGTTTTACGTATTTGACACAATGCGCAGCAGTTCCAGCTATCATGGCGGGGAAAGTGTGTTTTAGCTGTAGAGCGCGGTGCATAATAGTTTTGTAGGTGGGAAGGACGGAAGTTAAAACTAGCTAAAATTTTGGAAAGATTGCAAGCAAAGTATAGGGAACAAACGATTTGCACAGATAAATGTACAAATGGTGTCAACCGTTTGGCGCAGGAGAACAGCCCGTTACAAATCAGCCGCACTCTAGTCACACATTCCAGTTTTTCCGACGTGCACTTTGCTTGCACAGTTTCGTTCTTGTCCGATCTTTCATTTTATGTATACAAACAAAAGTACCGGTCAACCTTAAATGATATTTTATCTTGGAAACAGGTTTCATAGCAAAGATTCCCTTTGTGCGCATGCACTTCTGTAAGCGTTCGGTGCACGAGATGCGAAGGAATCGAGGACGACGTCACTTTGTTTTCTGCGTCTGTAGATGTATAGTCTTCGCATTCGCCTGCGTACATCCATCGTAAATATTCGGACGTCTCAGTATAATGAGAGCATTAAAATGAATGTTTTAAAACCACGCCAATCTAGAAACAAATGTGTTAATAAGCCCATTTCATGTTTAAAGGCAGCTTCAAAAGGTCTGGATGCCTGGCAGTACGGCTTCGTATTTTCGGCGAGCACAGTCGCCATTCTTCCGGGAACTTTCTTGGCTCAAAACCTGGTAGGTATCACTTTTGTTTCTCGAAACCTACCCATAACAAGCTCGTTCTAACGACTAAAAAAAAAAAAAAGAAAGACGTTTACAATTCCATGTAATGCGAATAGAGCACAGTTTTGAGGAGGAGAAGGGAAGGGTATATCCTTCTCCTCCGTGCCCTCTCCTCCTCCTCCTCCCTCGCCTCCCTTCTCCTCCTTCCCTCGTCCCTCGTGACGCCACTCGTGAAGGTTTCATGAAGGACTTTGTGAAGGTTGTGACCTTCACGGGTGACCTTCATGGCGTCACTCGTGATTTAGTGACCCTCGTGATGTCACAAGTGACGTCACGTGTGACGTCATTATGGGAGACGTCCCATAATGCATCGCTCGGTTACGCCGATGGCAACGGCGACGCCGCTCAAGCCGGAAACGGGCTCCTGAGAGCTGCGCTCTAAAAAATATGTTCGATTGATGTTTTTCGTCCTTTCTTGTTTTTTTCTGGTATTTGAAAGCTCTTCATGATCTGATCAGTGTCACGTTAGAGGTCTTTCAAGTTAAGCCTCGTTCTAATTTGGACGTCAAGCGCTTTGTGGAGACAGAAGCATATATGCAGCACAACTACAGCAGCAATCGACCCGTACGCCGTGCGTGTGCTAAACTGTGAAGGGCTTATTTGTTTAGACTAAATAGTTCTTTCAAGGAGACTTGAAATTAAGAAATGATTTGGGCTGTGGTGCTTGTCAGCGGACGAGTGTAATGCGATAATTAAATTGTGAATTACCTAGAATTCCCTATCAACATTATTTATATTTCTGCCACCACATTCCAATCTGAAATTGTTACACCCGTCGTTAAAATAAGGCAATAGCAGTTGTTAGCTTAAGAGTATAATCTTTCTGCACTTTGCTAGCCAGGGAGAATTCAGACTGCCCGCCATATTGAAACACGCCCGCCATATTCAAAATAAGATAGGTGGTAAAAAAAACTCGTAAAGCTTTACGCTCCTATGGAAAGACAAGAGTGTGGCACGGCTTGGCTGAGAGTAGTGATTCATAAACTCACCACTAAACTCTGTCAGGTACCTCAGGTACTTGTCTTTCTATTGAACAAAATTTCATCAAAAGCGCATACTCACAATGATAACTCTTAGAAGCCCATGGCTACATACCTCACCGCATTGCAATCAGAACAAGAAGCTCACTGTTTCTTTCAATCAGTTCAACCAGCGACAAAGCATACACCATTAAAATACATACTTGCAGTATTAAATTGAATTAGCTTCTCGTGCACATACTTATTTCATTTAATTAATTTTTGCTTAAAAAGTGTAATTTACCTTCTTTCTTGTTCTCAGTAACTTCAAAGCTTCCATTACAGTTACAACTTTTTCTTTGCTTTTTTATGATTTTGCGAGGATGGAGCTATACTCCGCGACAACTTTTCTTGGCAATGCAGTGGAAGGTACAGGCCTGCGTTCCCTCTCCGATTTTGCGTGTGCGCGGGCTCTCCTCCTTTACCCGGGAATGGGGAGAGGAGGAGAGCCCGCGCACAGCTTTACTGCGCTCAAAATGAGAGAGGGAACGCGTGCCTGTACCTTCCACTGCATCGCCAAGAAAAGTTGTCGCGGAGTATAGGCTTTGATTTTCTGAAATAACTGGCAGGTTAGAAAACGATGGAAGCCTGCCTCGTTTCTCCTTCGCATATTGTGAGACTTTGGAATCATCAGGACTGCGCCTACGCGTCGACCGAGTAGGCACAGCTCAGCAGTTGTCAAGGCCACAGTCCATGCAGAGAGGACCAGATGACGCTCCACATACGCCACCAGCGTCATCTTTCTCAATATTAGGATGGAGAGAAAAACAACATTACTTCATTTGCTACGTTTACATAAAATATACGATGCCAAAATCAAGGTCGGGCATTTACAGTCAATCATAATATTGAAATGGAAAGTTTGATTTTCCATTAAAGTCATTCCATGCCAAAGGAGATGCGGCAATTTTTTCAAGTCTGGAATATGTACGAAAAATATCATTTGAATAAAGAAGGCTCTGAAATCTTAAAAAAAAATATTTTTGCTGATATTATGGTCTGAAATTCTGGAATTTACATACAACCTTGTAGTTAAGAAAATAATTACGAAAAGGCGGTTGGGTACCAAACAAATTTAGGTGGGCGCCTAATTACTTAATAACATGTCCTATCTAAAAAGTAAAATACAAACATTGAAATACACAATTTTGAGTCCAAATAGAAACAATAAAAACGAGGCTTTAGAAGATGTCTTTCTCTTTTTTTTAGACAACTTGGAGTTAGGTGTTAGCTACAATTGTAAGCAGTGATAGAGTGCTGGCGAGCTGGTAATTAATCGACATCTTGAAAACCCTGAGATGGGGAACGATAAAAAAAACGGACGAACACAACAAAATCTCAAACGCAGCTGAATTTTATTGATATGAACACACCAATAAATAGACTTTCAGACAAATGAAAAAGAGAAAGGGAAAAAGAGAAAGGAAAAAAAAGAACTCAAACGCAAAACCAGACGACCAACGAGTTCGCCCCAGACAGCCTGAGCCACTCCCCGGCTCCAACACTTTCGCAAAGGGAGCCGACCTCCCGAACAACAACAACCCGAAGGTCCACACACACGGCGACCTCCAAAACGCTAAAGCCTAATTTTCATTTCCTACTTCCAAGCAAACGCTTCCCGATTTTCTTCCCCCACTCTCCCCCCCCCCTCAAGTTTACAAAGCCCCCCTCACACAAGCAAAAACTCTTTCATCCGATCACCGATAACCAAGGACGGCTGGCTCACACAATTCCCCCGCTCGCGAATGCACAAGGTCTCCTTAGTTAGCCTTCTAAACAATTCTTTTTCGTTACACAGAACGGAAGTTTCACCCCAAAGAGGGGAGCAATTATTACAAGAACTGACATGATTTGCCAACTCCGAACTCTGGGCCCTATTCCTTACATTTCTTTTTTGTTCCGCAAGACGGTCATTCAAACAACGCCCTGCCTGACCGACATAACACAATCCGCAGTCAAAGGGGATCTTGTACACCACCTCTGCAACACAGGAGACTGAGGGATCTCTGTGTTATTTCCCGCAACATCCCTCACGTCTGAAGGTAAACGGGGTGAGCCTGTCTACACGAAAGTCGTTTTAAAAACCACATTAACGTTAAATTTTGCACCCAAAGCTTTTAAGCTATGAGAAAAACCATGAAAATCAGGAACCACAGCAAAGGTTCCACTTTGAACCCTCTCAGCGGTCACCGAAGCGCGTACAAGCAGTCTACGTGCACTAGAAACGATAAAATCTAAACTATAACCCACCGACAGTAGACGTCTAATTTGAACGCCGAAAGCATTCCCGACAAAATTAAAACAAGATTTCTTCATTACACTTCAAATTAGTGATCTCACTCACCCCCCCCCCCCCCCCTTTAACAAGTTTAGAATGAGCACTCCATCTAGAAAGAACTTCCTTCACGGTTTTCCTCCCATAAGACCAACAAAGCACCTTTTTGTTCAATAGTTGCAAGTCCAAAACTGCAACTTCCCGTCTTTCGCAGACTCAGAGGTGAATTTCAATTCCGGTGCAGGGGTCAAAATAAAGTCATGGATCTCAGTAGCGGAAAGCTGATTCGGAGCACAAACCAAGATGTCATCAACAAACCTCCGAACCAAAACCCCTTCAACACCCAAAGAGCCTACAAAATCTGTTATTTTCTTGTCCAGAGTGTTAAGATAAAACTCGGTCAACACCGGAGCCACCGCCGAACCAATGCACACACCTTTCCGCTGTATATAACAGTCACCATTAAAGTTCAGCACGGTTGCCTTCAGATAGCACGTCAGAAGTTCCATTACCGCATCTACCGAGATACTCACTTGGCCTGAAATGAAACTAAATTTTTTTCTAGAAGCTCCCTAACCCTTTCGAGCAACAACACGCTATTTAAAGAATAGTATAAATCTTGGATGTCCAAGGACATCAACGTGCACGGGCTCCGATGCAGGGGAGAAATACCCTCGATTAGTTCCTCCGAGTTCCTAAGGGCAATACTGCCCTCGAGACTGACATGACCCAAACATCCCTGAATGAAAACCGCAAGCGTCTTTTGCCAAGACCCATTTTCGTTAATTACCACCCGGAAGAGGAAATCTACTTTATGATCTTTTACCAAAAACTTTAAGCCGAAAGACGAGCAGAGTCAAAGACTCTGCTCCAGCGCAGAGTCAAAGACTGTGCTCGTCTGGAGCAGAGTCTTTGACTCTGCTCAGTCTTTGGCTCTGCTTTGACTCAGACTTTGACTCTGCTCAGTCTGGAGCAGAGTCAAAGACTCCGCTCCAGACTGACAAGAGTGGCTTGTTTTCAGTCCTCCCGGATGGTATTTTCAATGAGAAAGCTTTGGTGGCTGTTTCTGAGTTATTTGTGAAGAGTGACGAAAATGTTGCGATTTTAAAACGGGATGTGTGTAAGATTTTGGCGAAGGAGGAGATCACGGCCACGCTAAACAGAGTGAGGGGCGCTTCACGCTCGTCTTTCGGCTTATACTTTCGGCCCCGATACTCATTCAGTCTCACCATCACGGTACCACTGACCTTCAAGTCGTCACTCGCGAGATCACGAACTCACGCCCCTCACCGAATTCACCGAACTCATGAACTCTCCGAACTTATTACTAACTTACCAAACTCATGAACTCACCTAACTCACGAACTCACTGCCCTCACCGAACTCATTTACTCTCCGAATTAATCGAACTGATGAACTCACCGAACTCACAAACTCACGCCTCTCATCAAGCTCACGAAGACTAACTCACTCAGAAGTAGTTTTCGCCCTCATCGCCGTCGCGGCACTGGCACTCGTGTTGCGCGCGGGTTGCGTGGCTTTTAAACCCCGTCATGGTTGCTGCCGTCTTCCGCCGCTCCGGCACAAGCCGTTATGTCGCCAAGTAAAAAAAGTTTTTGTCTCTTTGCTTTTTTGCTTTCGACTGTTTCCGCTCACAGGCCGAGCACTTGAGAAAGGCGCACTTTGTTGGACTAAAAGGGTGCATCATTGCGGGTCTTGTGAAGAAGTATTTTGTACGGTGTGCTTTGTTAATAATGCAATTAATGCAAAGGTGCACGTGAGGTGGACAAGGGTGGCGATAATAAATCCTTGGAGAGGGGGAACAAGAGGGAAGAAAAGACAAACACAAATTTCCAAACACAGCTAGGTGACCGATGTGCGGCCGAAAATATCAGCCTGGTCCCGGTATCGAACCAGGGACCTCTCCATTGCCAGTGGCGCGGCCTGCCAATTGAGCTACCTAGGAGTTAGACATCAGTACAGCAAACGGGTATTATCAGCTGCTACCAGTCTAACACCAACAAGGGTGAGCGGCCTGCATTTTAAGTTTATGAAAATAATGCAATTAATGCAAAGGCGCAAGCGAGCTCAACAACAATGGCGAAAATAAATCCCTGGAGAAGAGGAACAACGAGGACGGGACAAAGGACAAACACAATACCAGGATACCAGGACCAGGCGGATTTTTTCGGTCGCACACCAGTCACCTAGTTGTGTTTGGAGCTATGTGTTTATCTATTGTCCCCCGAGTTCCCCTTCTCCTGGGACCTATTACCGCCATTCTGGTCCAGCTCGCTTACCCCATTCGCCTCATTGGCATCTTCTTTTTTTTTAAAAAATATCATCCCGATTCGTGTTTAATACAATTTATGCAAACCCCTCCAAACCATCCGGCGTAATAAAAAACTAACCAATTTCTAAATACTATTGTCTAGTAAGAAAACTCTTTCTCCGGCACAAGACACGTTTTCGAGTGCAGCCAGTATTCCGACTGTCCTTATGGCTCCCTTTTAAATGACTAACTGGTATAAAATATTCTTGTTATTGACGGTTTCTTTGCGTAAATGCCATGCTCAAAAAATAGTGAAAAAGCCGCCCGTTATTTCCCGGAGAAAAACAATTTTCCTCATTTCGCGGAATGGGACATCACGAAACGTGCGATTCTATTATTGAGTAGAGTTGCTTAAAGAAAGGCAACAAAACCTGTGATTTTTCAGATTAGACCAGACAGCAGCCCTCTTTTATGTGGCCGGAGCTTTGCTTCTCGTAGACGATCTCACGTTGCTACAAACTATCGTTGCCATGGCCCTCGTGGTTCTATATGCAAACAGAGCCAACATAATTAAACTTATATTAAACCAATGATGTGTGCCGAAGCCCACATAAATAAGCCTAGATATTCACACATAAAGATATACGCCAACACCTACTGAAACATACTTACATTCACTTTATTTCAATTATTGATCCCTTAAATTCCCACATGGGGCTTTAAGGGATCAATAAGGGGGGGGGGGGGGGGGAGAAGAGAGGCAGGCAGTTTTTGTACCGATTCAGGGACACATTACAAACAAACAAAAAAAAACCAACAAAAGATAAAATACAAGTGGCTCACGCTTCCCTCACCCACAACCTCCCACTCAACCTCCCGGACGCCCCCTCGAGCTTCAGGAGGCGAAGTCGAGCCAATAAACGTTTCGTTGAAAGTCGAAAGCCTGTCTTGTCTGTTTGTCTTCAATGCCCCGCTTTCCTTATCGTAAATTAGAAACCAACACGCTCAACCATCTACACAGGCCGTAAAAGGTGGCAAGTGCTTCTCTAAATTTTAAGATATGCGATATCGTTATTATTGAGTCTGGTAATCTATTTCAATTATTAATAGAAAGCTGCAGAGGAGAAAATGTAAATATATTTGTACTAAGAATAGATAAAAAAAGCTTGCAGGAGTTATTTAAGCGACGGGATGTGTGAGGTGCAGGTATGCAGTATAATGATCTCTGCAAAAGAAGATGATAGTAAAATTTATGCAGAATGGTTAAGGCGGATATCGTCCTACGTGTTTTAAGGAAGGGGAGGACAAGTTGAGTTTTAAGACCACAGTAAGACATGTTCATACACAAATGAACGTTGGTACAGAACTCAATGTGCTGACATGTTATGGTCTACAAATGAATCATGGAAATTTACTTGAAACCCGACTTGAGAATGCGAACTCTTCCCGATATGCACACATTCTTTGTTTGCGTAAATGTGTTTCCGCGTGCCCATTGGCGTCTACGCAGAACGTGCTTTAACCAGAATTTACATGTTCACCTGTTGGTATAAACATGAATATTAAAATTGCAATAGGTGTACAAATGGAAGATAGACAACATATTTCCCACCATAAACGTCACCAAAGATTTCCTTTTAAAGAAATGAAGGCGTTTACAAATTTTTGTAATGCGAAATTAGAGCGCAGCTTTTGAGGTACGGAGAAGGAGGAGAGGAGGGTCCTCCGTACCCTCCTCTCCTCGTCCTCCGTACCCTATCATCCTTCTCCTTCGTACCCACCCCTCCTCCTCCTGCGTATCCTCCCCTCCACCTCCGGTGACGCCGGCGCCGACGCCGCAAAACACGGGAACAAGCGCCCAAGAGCTACGCTCTAAAATCCGCGATTGTAATCTGTATTTTTATGGACGGAATTGTTAACGGAAAAGGGGCGGGGGGGGGGGGGGGGGGGGGCTAGCGTTAAATGTTAAGGAACATGATGGGGTTCATCATCTGAAATGTGACAAGGAGACGCCGTAAATGTCCCTCAGCCTGGGAATTGTATCTATTGACACAAGGAGGGGCTGGCATGTGACAAGTAAGATCGTAAGTTTCCTGCTTCCCGCGAACATATATTGGAGGTTACCTTCAGCAATAACAATATCGCGAAATGCCGCGTGGGGGCTGAAGACATACCCGCAAGCTTCGCACATATATATAATTTAGGTGTGTGTTTTTTTTTAAATTTTAGTGAAGGGCATTGTATAACAAGTGGAGTCGTATAAATGACTATCCACAGTGTACATGAATTTTGTCTTGTACAAGAAACGTCGTGTTCAATGTGGACAGCCCTTTACAGCTGTGTGTACCGGCAGTAGCCGATCAATCGAGCCTTGGAGGACATTCGGGTAGCGGCTCGTAGCCAATCACTGTGGTGACGGGAATAGCCGAACACTGACGATTCGAAAAAAGCAGAATACCTATGCCTTGTGCATTGCCAACTCCAGCACGTGAGCAATGATAATAATAACAATTTTCGGCCCATACATTTTACAACAGCTTCCTCGATGCTGCTTGTACGAACATGTGGCTTGATATCGCGCATCTTTACTCCTCCTCTCCCGCAAATCAGACACTGGATAAAGCCATAATTTCGCGCGAATAGCTTTGACAGCGTTGTAAACTAATTATGAAACGGGGTATTTTCGATGTTAAATTCGCAAACGCTGCTCTTTTTTTTTATCTATCACTGTTAATGTTTGGAAACAGAAACAGTTCGCAATTAGCAAGCTAGAAAGACAAGGATTTGTTTTCACCAGTATGAAATTAAAGTAAAAATATCATTTCATGTATAAATCTTTAAAAAATCTAGCAACTTAGGTCACTGTCCAAAATTAGCTTCTATATGCTATCAAATAAAGGTGCCAGCCCTTTAAAACTAATTGCGAACAAGTCCTGCGTTCTGAGCGTATTCAAGCACTAAGACGCGTATGCGTACTTTATTTTAGAAAACACCATCCTAAAACAAAGAAACAAGTATACAGGCGAATCGCGACTATTCGCAGCGGGCGTTCCTTTTAGTATTGCTTTCAAGATTACCGACCGCGCCTAAGACGTGCGCGTTCGATATAGCAAATTCTATCCTCGAGCGTACCGACGTAGCGCCCGTTTTCCTTCTTCACAAAACAACAAAACGCCGCACCTATGGGCACCCTGCGTCCGCTAGGAGCCGCTAACGATTGCCCAGCGAACAGAGCCGCGCGCGGCCTCTTTTGAGTCAGCATAGGGAGAGCAGTGGAGCTCCGCCGCCGTTCACGCTGCTCCCGGGCTTCGGCCTATGTTGTAGCCCAAGCAGTCATGTCGACCTTGCAACATTCACCGGTGCACCACTGCAGGCGAGCTGCGACTGCCGAGGTCGCTTTACGATGAGTACGCGCGACACCTTTACGAAAGGCGCGCGTTTCGGCACTGAGTTCGATGTCCAGGGTGCTCATATCGGTGCCACGCAGTCTACACAAGAACGAGTGAAGCGAGCGTGGGAGCCCTGCCCCATCTACTGTCACCCCGTAACGAAGCAGCGACAAGCCGCAAAAGACCACGCCAAGCCTCCGCGAAGCGAGCCGTAGCAGACGAGCGCATATAAACTAATCGGCGCCATTTCCTCCTTTTCCGTCACTCTTACCAAACTAGCCGTACAGGCTAACAGAGCCATTGCAAAGCGAGCGTCGATTTAACGACCGCGAAAATGTCCAAAGAAGTCCCATGACCCGCCCTTCCTCGACGTCACCCCTCAAACCCTCATAGAACCATGAAACCTCAGGGACCTCATGCCTCGCCAAGCTTATGTCTCGTCACCTCATGCCTCGCCAAGATTTTGTCTCGTCACAAAAACAAGGCTGCGAGGGAGACAGATGAATCGTATATAATGGCGTCTATCGGAGCTGACACGTGTTTGAGCGCTCCTTCTGTTGCCCTTGCAAATGACGAGGTAGATTTTGTAAGAAAGTGTGGCAGGTTCGTGTGACGGCGCGTGGGCGTGGGCGATGCCGTATGTTATTGGTTTGATTTCTTTGTTCTCTCCCCTTCTTCCTTTCTGTGTTTATTTCTCTTTTTGCAGAGCAATAAACTTTCAGTTGTAACTCAGCGCAAAAAAGACGTAGAACGAGGTCGAAGAAACACACAGACAGGGGTCTGTGTGTTTCTTCGACCTCGTCCTACGTCTTTTTTGCGCTGTTCCCACCAAACAGTATGTACCACCAACTAGCCCAACTACATGCCTTGCTGCCTTATGAGCTCACCGATCTCATGGACTCGCACAACTCACCGAACTCACGAACGCATGCCCCTCACCAAGCTCGTGTACTCACATAACTCATGAACTCACCAAACTCATGAGATCACCAAACTCATTAACACACGCCCCTCACCGAACTCATGAACTCGCACCCCTCACTGAAGCCGAAATTCACCGAACTCACGCCCCTCACCGACCTCATACTCTTTCGCTCAACCCCAAACTCGTGAGCTTCGCGGCTTACAAACCCACTCACCCTCAGCTCACGCCAGATCGGTGAGGATGATGTAGTTCGATGAGTTCACTCATAAGTAAGTTTTGCAGAGGTCAGCCCATGGGTATGCCCACGGTGAAAGATGCCCTCATTCGTCACTGCCAGCGTGTAGATAGCAGAGATAGCCAAAGACCTTCCTATATGTTAAATGAATTAACGCGAAAAAAATATTTATTTGCGTTTTTGGTGCATTGTGGGACAGGATATCTTGAGGGGCAGTAGTAGTTTCTGAGAGTGTGGGCTGAAACCATGGATGCGATAATAAACTGCGCCCAGAAGTTTATGATCACAAGACGAGGAAACAGCAATAAAGGCTCAGCGTTTTTCTTTGCCATGAAGGAGCCTAGTCTCTTAGCAAAGCGTCTTCTGCCTTTCTAAAACGACGAGAAGGTTCCTTCTTAAAATTTTACCATCGCAACGGACAGCTTAATAAACACAAAGCGTGGAGAGTCCCGATCATCATATACTAGCTCTCCGCTGTCGATGAAATCCTGCCAATATTACCGCCAAAAGAACTTATCAGAAAACAAGGAACATCGAGATAATAAGCCGCATCCTGCGATTCTTGGGCTGTCGTTGACTATAATCAGCCTCGACAACCTCTTACCTGTCTCGTAAGCTCGACGGCTTAGCAACGTAGTACCCATTTAATCCTTTGTGGCCACGTCGCAGATTTCAAGCGGATCATCGCGAGCCGGCTACCTGCTTTCATTGGTCTGTGTCATTCTCGGCTGCTTGGTGTATGGGTGAGCTCTCTTTTACGCTTAACTTAATCGGAGTGACGTTGGCGGGACGCCACAAGTCGGATCTCGGTTGAAAGTATACACGACGTCGGAGGACACGAGCTCGACCAATATCACCTAGAAGCCAAAGCACGCAACTTTCGCCGCCCGGAGTCATCAGATCATCTCAGCGAAATAAGGCAGCCAAGTGCTGCGTCATTTTTGTCCTTGTTGTCCCCGGGGATGTAGTTCAAAACCAAGCCTCTCGGGGCGCAGCGCTTGAACCTCCCCCAATAAGGAATATCTCGCACGAAACGATTATCTGTATCTTAACAGAATGTTTCAGCGCCCATTCACTGTCCACCCCAGAACATTGTACTGGGTGAACGAGAGGAATATCTTCCTGGCCCTGTCCATAATTGCGGGTCTCATCCACGGGGCATCGCTGACTGCCTTAGGAGTTTTCATCTTCGGAATCCTTACCTCTGCGTTCACGAAATCCCGAGGGCTATGCATCGTAAGTTTCTTAATTCTCTCATTTTATGCTATAGTAACTGAGAGCTTCAGAAACGCAGGGCGTGTCTAATGGTTTTTAACATTCTTTTATCCTTATTCGCTTTTCGACGTTCATATCAGAAAATTCCGCAAACCCGTTGGCTGCCCAGCGATAATAAAATATGCTCGGGGCACACCACGCCTTCTGTTTTTGTAAGCTGTCAGTGAGCGACTAGCTCGCTTGCGCACTTTTATTACCGCAACGGGCAATAAAACAGTTATCACGCTGTTTGTTGACTGACTTTACAAATCGGATTATAAATGACAGGACACTGCTTTATTTTTACTCTGCGATTTGATGTTCATGTTGTATACTCTAAAAAAAGCCCGTGCGTCTACTTTCCCGCTCAACATTCAGGGAGCCAATCACCGCAACTTAAGGCCCGTTCACACTTGCGGCAGTCGCTGGAGCGACCAGCGACTAGCGACTGGCTTTTGGTCGCGGAGCGACCAAAACAGCTACCGACCGGTTTTGGAAGTCGCTCCCTCACCGATGTTTCAAGTCGCAAAGAGGAGTCGCTGGACGGCGGAGCCAATCAGAGCCTCGTCGGAAGTGATGTGTGCGTTTGTTTACATCCGGCACTGCTTCCCGCAGCATATAGCGACGCGCGCACGGCGGCGGTAACTGGCATGCCTGCAGCTTTTGTCCCTAACACAAGGATCGGGACAAAAAGCTGCTGGCTGGAACGAGATCGGCGACATTTTCGGCATGGCAGGTACTTACAATGTCACGGTTGAGGAAGCGCAGATATAGCCGTTGTTTTACGTTCCGAAGCACCATTAAGCTTTTTGTTTTTTTCTGCCGGCGCCTTTGATCAGAAAAACCGCTCAGCCGGCTCGGGAATGTGTTGAATATTACCCGTTAAGTTGGCAGCGAGCCTGGCGACGCGTCGGTCGCCCAATCAGGTGTGAACACTGGTGGTCGCCAGTCGCTTGTCGGTCGCTCCAGCGACTGTCCCAAGTCGCAAGTGTGAACGGGCCCTTACGGAGGCAGCTCAGCGAATGACGATGCCGAGACATATGTTTAGACAAAAAAACGCAGTCTGAGTTGAGATATTAAGCAATGCGAGCGTGCCGTTTTGCATTGCCTAAAGACACAACTCGGACTGCGTTTTCTGGTCTAAAGATATGTTTCGGCATCGTCATTCGCTGAGCTGCCTCCGTAAGTTCCGGTGATTGGCTCCCCGAGTGTTGTGCGGGAAAGCAGACGCACGGGCTTTTTTTAGATTGTATTTCGCGTTGTAAACTCTGATTTTTATTTCGTTTCTTTTTTTATTGTGTTACATTGTATTATTTAAGCACCCCGCACTAATACACGGGCAAAATAGAAGATAATAATTCATTTATTTTATTTCAGTTTACCTACACGGCCTGAGGGCATTACACAGGGAAGTGGCACAGATATCAATATGATATGTTTAGATTGACGCAGAGATTGTTCGACCGCGAGCAATTATGATCGTGGCCTTGGCAGTACTTAACAACTCATTATAACATTGTAGTAGCAAGTGTTGCCCACAGACACCAAACCACGTAATAATTTTTGTCTTTGGTAGTCTTGGTTTTATCGCGCCCGTCTCAAGCTACTAATCTGGTAGCTGCTTTCAAGATTGAAAACGCAGCGCCATCTAGTGAGATTACGTGCAAGAAGGAGACAAAATAAAAAGGTTTGGCGCATAGAAGTCGCGATACGGCCGATTAGGTTCATGAATCACGCTTACAATAAAAATTCACAGCGCAAGATAAGCAAAATTGAAGAAGTTGACAGGGGGGGGGGGGGGGGGGCTGAACTGATGACTACACATTTATTAAAAGAAACATCAAAGAAGAAAACAAACTATACATATTATGGCGGTATCAACACTTTTCCAGGAACGCACACTAATTTTTACGCTAATCAACAGATGATTGGCTATTGCAGTTCACTTCCCCCTTATTTTTTATTCAGTAGACTTTCAACAACATTCTGACCGTTTTGTCTGTACCTGTTTCAATAATCGTGGTGTTTTGATTTGTTTCTTGTGCTTTTTTTTTGGTAAAGTTTGGATGACTGTTGCAAGCCACATAGTTCTATAGAGAGGTAGATGTCGTCCTGGCGTTGATCCAAGCGACCGCGCACTCTTTCGCTATATACATGTACCCATATGTCCCACTTAAGCTTTTTTTAACAAATCAAAGGAATCTTAATACACCTCGCAAATCGGGCAATCTACCTGCTTATTCTTCCGTTTCGCGGGACACTGGCGTTTTATTTCTGCACTTTCGCCCCTAAATTCTAAGGGTAGATCAAACCACTCAAATACTTTTTCCAAATTGTGGGAGAAACAATGCAAGTATAGGGGCTTACTTCTGACCTCGTACTTGGTTTTTCCTACTAATGATGTGACTCTTCCTAGATTTTTCTTAACAACGTATCCGCAACTCCCCGAAAAACTTAGGTTGAAAACCGAGCAGATGTAACCCAAATATTTTTTTTTTTTAAATTCTAATCATGCTTTAGATTATGATGTCGAGACACCATCCAATAACATTTTTGCAGCAGACCTCAAAATCACTGAAAAAACAGACACACTAAAACCGACAGAAGATGAGCAGCGCCCCTGAGTGTGACGTGAGATGTCCCCATCCAAAAGACAGTCTGCAAACAGATTCGAAAGCAAGTCACCACGAGACCCGTACTTTGAATGCCGCATGTCAACCAATTCAAGTCGAAACTTGGCACTCGGCATTCGAACCACGGATGTCGCGGTGACTGATGTCTGCAAGATTGTTTTTTGTATGATGTATATTGTGACCCCAGCTTTAAGGCCCTGCCCCATTGAGGAAACACGTCGGGGACATCACCATAACATGTTGCTGGTTGGCTCTGTTGCCCAACAGACCTGTCTGTCACATTGCGGAAACATCAGCACAACAAGGACAACAGCAACAATGTTATCTCAGTATGACTGCTTTCGGCGAGAAAAACAGCAGCAACTTGCGTTGGACGACGTGTGTTGCCCGATTCCGTGAATGAACAAATTTTGTACCGACAACACAACAACACAGGTGGATTAGAGGGTGAAGGGGTGAGAGCCCGATAATAATCATATTTCTTTTGAATAATTTACCCAGATAAAGGACTGACATATGCTATTCAACAACATTTAATTCAAGCCTGATGTGCAGCTGAGGTGACTAGATAAAAGAATCTCTAACCACTGAAAGCAGTTGAAAATGTTCCAGCTAATATCTTGAACATTAAAACAGTCAGTTGAAATTAGTGTGCCGGCCATGATCAGCCTATATATCTCTAGAATGAATAAAAATATGTTAAACATCATCCACGAAAGATAGCGATACAAAGGTCAAAGCAGAAAAACGACAGCTGCCGATCCTGATATTTTATGCTTAGAGCTTGAAAACTGCCGCTGAAAACACGTAAAATTGCTTAAAAACATTATGACGTTTTTGCGACTGAAGCGATCAGAAAAGCAAAACGACAGATTTGAAAACTATTTCTTGTACCGATCGTGGCGACGGCCCAACCGTCAATCGCACTTTTTGAAGGACTACAGATGAGCGCCATGCTACACAAAACGCTTTGAGGTACAATTGAAATTTCATGAAACGTAGAATGGCGTCCCACCCTGGCGTAAATTATGAACTTAGCAATGATTTCTTCTTCCTCGGTTAGGGCTAGCTACTTTGTCTGTCAATGAAGAGCATTACGAAAAAATACGGAACGAATAACACCTTTCACTACAATGCTTTCTATCAGTGTCAATGTCATCTCGTGGTCATGTTTGGCCCTTCGAACGCGCTGGTGTTTTGCAGAAACACGTTTCCAGCGATGCCGCAGCGCACACAAAAGAGGGCAAACAAGCAAGATGGCGGAATTTTCCCGTGTTGGCCGTGTCGCCAGCTCGGCGTGACAAGGTGTTCTCCGTTTGTCGGAGAACAAAACTGTCAACATGTTTCCCGGGCGACAAAAACATATTTCCCAACAGTTGCAGTTATCTCAATGTGACAGGATCGCCAGAAACATGCTTCCCTCAATCTTTCAGTTGTCTTGTCTCAATCTCAATTTGTCCAACTGTTTCCTCAATCTAACAGCAGCCCTTACTCCCCGCATTTACACTCGGAGGGCAACTTTTTGAGGCAATGCAGTCGAAATTACAAGCACACGTGCCCTCAAAAATGCCACAGAAAGTGTCATCAAATATATAATATATAAACGTTTTAAAATATTTTTAAATATGTCATTTGGTGTGTGTTTTGAAGGTCACAAATATCACTTTTTTCGATTCTATTATACTAATTAGCTAAGACATGCTTCAGACGGCATATTATGCATTTAAAATAATCCTATATATGGGTGATTTCATCTCTAATCAGGCATGAATTTGGGGTCGAATTTTTCATTTTGACGAAAAAAATATATGTTTTGGTTCAATTCCCATAATAAAAGTAGACGCAAACGGCAATTTTGTCGGATTTTTTGTTCTCAAGTTATGGACCGTTGAAGCGGCCAAGGTGGAAACTGACGTTTTTCCAGCTTATCGGAGGTGCCACGTTTCACTCCATTCCTTTTCCCTACTTTTTACGCTACATCAATATAACTTTTTGGAACACTCTAGACATAGGCTTTTTCATGCTAATTAAGCGTCTAGGTCATAACATTCTTAATGAGTTTTTTTATTTGTCAAGCCGCCTCTCTGCGACGATATTTGACGAAGTTCAGCAAGCTGTGCTGTGTGACCTTATCAACATATTTTCATCATATTTATATCATCATCAAGCGCCAATTAAGCTCTTTCTTTTGAGTATAATTTCAATATTTTGGAATAAGTATATAATGCGCTACATGTGCCTGAAAAACGAAAATGTCGAAAAACTAGCAAGTTTGGAGTCGATTTTCTAAAAAAGAAAAACCCACTCTTTATTTATTTCATTTTTTTATTTACAGTGAGGTAATATAGTAATCTGCCAGGATCTACCAACAGAAATTGTAATATATTGTTTGTATGGCCGCTATTAGGACTCGAATCTCGTGCTGCGAGAGTTTTGAAGGGGACTTCGCATAGACGCTCAGTTGAGCAGACTTTTGACCAATGTAAGGTTATTTATTTAATGTTAGTACTTACCTCAATATCTGAGCGTAAAAGCCAGTGAAGCAACAATATTTATCCTAACAATATTTCTTTACTTGGCACTGGCGTGATTTGCAAGGTGTGTGAGCTTCGCCCTATCTATTGACGGAGAAGATAGTAACATCTAGACTCCCGGACAAACTTAAGTCAAGAGGAAAAAGTCAAATTAACCCGGCATGAATCACTGAAAATAGAAATGAAACCTAGACACATGACTAAACATTTGAAGCCTTACATGCTACGAAATGCTTGTTATTTTACGAAAGAGTCCGTACGCGCACAAAATAAACCGTACTTCCTAAGCGTCAGATACTAAATCGTACATATGTATATGCACTGCATATCTGTTTGACATAAGAAAATATGACAATTACATGTCAAGTTCGGTATTTCAAACTCAAAGCCGAAAGCAAAAGGCCCCAGAGGAATTGTCTAACGATTTGCATTCCCCCGTATTGGAAGGAAGTAAGCGCTGTGCCCGCACTTGTGGATACGGACTTCGAAGTAATGTTTTTTAAGTACACTACTCCAAATTTTATAAATGTTTATGGTGGGATATTGAGGTAACTGCTCACGATAAATAGATAACCTTACATAGGCCACAATTCTGCTCAGCAGAGCGCCTGTGCGAAGTCCCGTTCAAAACGCTCATAGCACGAGATTCGAGTCTTAATAGCGGCCATACAAACAATATATTACAATTTCTGATGGTAGTTTCTGATAGACCACTATATTAACTAACTGTGAATAAAACATAAAAAAAATAAAAAGTGTTTTTTTTTTTTAGAAAATCGACTCCAAACTCGCTAGTTTTTCTAAGTTTTCGTTTTTCAGGCACATGTAGCGCAATATATACTTACTGCAAAATATTGAAATTATTTTCAAAAGAAAGAGCTTAATTAGGGCTTTACGGGGATATAAATATCATAAAACTATGTTGATTAGGTCACACAGCACAGCTTGCTGAACTTCGTCAAATATCGTCGCAGAGAGGCGGTTTGACAAATAAAAAAAATCATTAAGAATGTTATGACCTAGACGCTTAATTAGCATGAAAAAGCCTATAACTAGAGTGTTCCCAAAAATTTATCCTGATGTAGCGTAAAAAGTAGGAAAAAGGGATGGAGTGAAACATGGCACCTCCGATAAGCTGGAGAAACGTCAGTTTCCACCTTGGCCGCGTCAACGGTTCATAACTTGAGAACAAAAAATCCGACGCAATTGCCGTTTGCGTCTTCTTTTATTATAGGAACTGATCCAAAACATATATTTTTTTCGTCAGAATTTAAAATTCGACCTTAAATCCGTGCCTGAGTTGAGATGAAATCACCCATATGTGTCGCGTGTCAGAAAACAAAAGAACCTCTAATCGAAGTTTTCTCTTTCGAACGGCGGTTTTAAAACGCTACTCTTAGTAGCCTATCTTTTTTCCTGGTTGCTCTGCTCTTGTGGAGGGTGCTTGCGCGGAACTCTAAACGTGCAAAAAGGGGCCAAAGTCCTTTTAACAGAGCACTTCGAACAGCCCAGCGTTATCAGGCCTTATTAGGAGGCCTGCAATATTGCATGATTCGATGTGACGCCGCATGCCTTCACGGTGCGTGTTACTTGCATTTCTTCGTTGCTTCTACTCTCCTGATCGGAAATAAATAATGCATGATACCTTATTAAGGAAGTAGATAAACCAATTCATTATAACTGAAACCGTTCGTTTCTTGGTGGCGTAGGCCGTGCTGCATATGATCGAAGAGATCGGTGAAATGGGCGGTTCTTCAGTGGGTGGAGTCCTCGTCGATGTGAGCACTGACCAGGCAGATTTATTTTTGAACAACAATAAGGCGCATACTGATTGTATCACAATTCTTTTTCGCGCGCAGAAATGGGATTTTCCAGCGCCGTTTTACATGGTCGCAGTCGCTCTCGCTTTGTCTCTTCCGGCCCTGGCGATAATGAATCCCAAAAGACTCGCTAGTGAAGGTCAGTTTCTACGTAGTTCAAAATGCTACGAGGAGTTCATTATCTTCAAGGGTATTTTACGCGTTAACAGCGGTGCGTGTGAGTGGTCTTTGTGCAAACGTGTCGGGGTCTGTGTTTGTTACTAAAGTTGTCAGCTGCTTTTAGCGACTTTGACAAAATATGGTAACTTTCCTTCCATATTCAACCTCAGAGGAACCAAGAGGAAAAACTGTACGGCTTTCGGCAGACATGCCGTATGAAGGTTGCACACTTGCATGCGTGCGCTCGTGTGGGGGCATACGTACCTGAGTGCACGTGTCTCTTACATCTTCTGTCTTTATTAACTGCAAAATATCCCCGAATATCATCTCTTCCTTGGAGTTGACATGGCATACTGCCATTCTCGTAGTTAACTGCTTTGCTTTAAAATGTTCCGATCTACCTGACAACATTTTTTTCTGAACTCTTAAGGCCATCGGAGTTACATAAGTATTGTGGACATTATTGAGCTTGGAAATGCACTCACATAAATATTCACTTGTCTAGTGCAGTACCCCTCACCAATGACCGTGCAGTCTCAGTAGCAAAACCCTCTTCGCCTTTTTTCAGTTGAGACTGAATGACTAATGGAGAGCAACGCTACCCTTCTTCTACTCGCACTAGGCTAATCAGATCGAGATCAATAATTGGTATTTTAATAAATCGAGGGTGTACGTAAGATGCATTTATGAAAGTATAAACTCGCAAATAAAATGTATTTTTTTTTAGGAACTGAAAAAATAAAATAAATTTAGGTTTCCGCAGTGTTGGCCCCTTTTTAGCGTTTGAAAATAAATATCGGTCATTCACTCCCAAGAACAGAGTCTCTAGAGAAGCCAACCACCGTGCAGAATGCCTCGTACCATATTCTAAAGCAGCGAATTACAACGTCCAAAAAATCTTGTTAAAACGAGCCTCAAGAGGCAAAACAAAACCCTCAAAAACGCGATGAGTCAAGAACGGCTTTGGTGTGATAGACAGCGTCAACGTCATGATCTGTACAAATTCAGTTCTCTAAATCTCAAGTGTGTTCATCCCAGGAACGGAGGAGAGCGGTCCGCAACAAGTTGAGCCTCGAACCGATTGGAGCTACTACCGCCTCCTACGATATCCCCTCTTCTTGCTGAATCTCACGAGCATTGTAATTGAGTCTCTCATACCCGACTTCAACATGTCTACCCTGGAGCCATATTTAACGCAGGTACACGATTCAAACATAATTTTCTCTTTCACTCGAGCGGGTGTGGGTTAGACACCAAGTTATCAAACGCCTAATAAGAAAAGGAAGGACACTGACTCGAAGAAAAAATTCCCCTCTCGGGATAACGCCCTCAAGCATCCCTGCATTCCTCCTATCGGCGCACTATGGTCAAATAAAGCCTACACTACTCTCCAAAATAAATTAACATGCATCTACTTCTCAAAGAGCCCTTGCAGAGAGCGACCACTGCGACCTGAGGCGGAATGAGGATATTGGAAATGGATGTTGTGACTTAAAAGGAACCTGAAGGGGTTCTTGAAAAAAACAAAACGAGTTAGAGGTGAATTCTAACGTATTTTTTCCTGTGAATTTGAAAATAACGAACATTGGACCCGAACGTGTCACTAAACATGCGAAAAACCGAAGAATCAACCGCTGGGTGTGACGTTAATGTTATACACGGAGTTTTCAGCTGCCTTGCGCGTACCACTTCTGAGGGAACGCGTGCCGCACTTTTGACTACTCGAGTAGCTTGCGGAAAGTGCGTAAATGTTGAGATTTCTGTTTAATACGTCTTGATTTCCTCCTCGCACCAAACGCGACGGGAAGGAGGGGCTTCGGCACTATCTTGAAAGCGCCATTGTGGCTACATGGCGGATCAATCTGAACTATAATTCGAATGTTCGTAATCTTGGAGGCCAAAGAAAAACGGTTTACGCGTTTTTATCTTTTCGAATACAGAACTGCTTCAGTTTCCCATTAAAAGTTACGTCTGCGAAGTGATACTGGCACCTTTTGCTTCACAAGCTCGTTTCATGCTCAGTGTCACCTCGCAGTGCTTATGTTTAGGTCAAAACCTTCTTCGTACCTTGTCACTCGTTCATCATCAAGCAACACTGGCAACCGCTAGCGTTGCTTAGTGCGGAATATTATTAAAATTTAAAAAAAAAGCTTAAATTTTTTTTTAGACACAAGGTTTGTGTAGTAAGGCAAAAAGCAAATTTACGCTGCATGACGAGACCATGTCACCCGTTTACACTGCTCAGCTGGCAACAATAGAACAACATTAGAGAAAGAAGAAGAAAAACAAGACATGAAAGAAAATAAAAAAGGAAACCACAAACCCGTCACAAAAACGCACCCTATTATGTGCAATGATTAATTAAATCAATTGTACTCGATTATAAAAAAACAAAATAAAGGAGGGGATACATCCTTGCAATCAAGAAGACTATTTGTCATGTTAAAATATTTATTCCTACTGCGTAGGAGCAAGCATTTAGGCAGTTCTGAAAGTGTAGTCGAGATTGGATAAACGTTTAATTTTAATTAATATCACTGACTTTGCTTGCGCGCGACAGGCTATGTTTATCGTGTCTTTAAAGGAGCCATAAAACGATTTTTATGATTTCGCTAAATACTACTTAGAACCAGTTAAGAGACGAATAAACTTGCCTTAGTTTTTCTTTCATGGCAATGGCAATCGCAAACATAATTCCAGAAATATGAGCATTGTTTATCCCCTCAGCTCGGAGCCGGAACAACCAGTCACGTGGCCTGGTGCCTATCCTATGCCGTCAACGTTAATCATAGCCACGTGCTGTGGTTGGCAACGTAGAAAACGCGTGCTGAGCTCCAGGCATTGTTAGAGTTTGACTATTCTCATCACCGCGGCGGTTGGACACGAGATACTACCCGAGTGTCCGCCGAGGCATGTCTT
>JABSTQ010002039.1:0-5000 GCA_013358835.2 Ixodes persulcatus
GCTGCTCTGGTGATCCGATAACCAGGAAGGAGGCTAGACTAGGCCCCTCGCTGTGCCAACCCAGAACCTCGTACACCTGCGACTCGTCTCGAGCGCGCTGCTTCTCGGAGAGCTCGCACCTGTGCCGGCCGTCTCAGGTCGCAATCCACGAGGTCTTTGTTTGGATGATGCTAGACGAAACTTGAGGACTGCCATTCGTGCGTTAGGAGCGGAGGGTCGGCACGAAGGACCGTCACAAACAGGGATGCTAACGTACGATTTTTCAACCGTAACAAAAGATAAGACTGTCTGCTCCAGGATGCTTCATTGGTCCGGCCCTACCAGGAAATTTCTGTTTCCGGGGGGGGGGGTGGTTGGGGGGGGGGGGTGGGTTGGGGGGGGGGGGGGGGGGGGGGGGGGGGGGGGGGTGGGTGGGGGGACACCCGCCCGTGACAAAATGCGTTATGAGGGGGAGGGGGAGAGGAGGTCCCAGCAAAATGGAAGATTTCGGGGGGGGGGGGGGGGGCCGGGCCTGCCCCATGCCCCCCCCCCCCCTGGCTACGTGCCTGGGTGGTCCACTATTCTTGAAAATTCCAAATGTAACTGCCTACATGATCTTCACGAGGTCACCTACAACGAAAGTACGTATGTCCTTTCATACAGAAGCGTGGGAAAAGTTTCATGTTCAAGGCAACACCCATAGATTAAGAACACTAGTTCATTCCACCGTGACGTCATGTGATCAGTGTTGACAGGGGCGCCCTTATTGGAGAGGGGAGTGGTGATGTTATGATGGAATATATCTAGAGGTCGAAGTCTTTTCTCATCACTCGTCAGACAGACACGATGCCAGGGAAGGGACCGCGGTCATCCTTGATGGAATGTTTTTTTGAGCCCATTGAAACTCTCACCGTCGGAACCACTACCTTCAAGGCGAAGTGCCAAGCCTGCAGGGTAGTAATTTTGGGACAAAAAACTTCCACTTCATACTTCAAGCCTCATTTCAGTTGCCGTCTCAAAGAAATTTGAAAAATGTATTGCATTATCTATTTGTACTTCTACCCCTAAAATGTATTCATGTATTTGTATTTCCAAAGACTTTTTGCATCTTTTTAAAATGTATTTTCGATAGTATCGAGATGCATTTTTACAGATATATTTGAGTATCAGTATTTTAGCTACTATTTTCATCTGTCCCAGTATTTGTATTTCCAAATAATTTTTTTAGTATTTCTGCCCAACCCTCTAACACAATGTAGCTGTCAAGTGCCTTTTTTTACGTTTAGGATTAGAGGAATGGAATGGAACGATTCAGCCATTCCAGGAGTGGGAATGGGCCCAGCGTCCCCATTCGTAGGAGTTGAAAGGAATGGAATTTTCGAAAACCCTAATTCAACGGAATGGAATTGGAATGGAATGGGGGTGCCCATTCCCCAACACTGGTTGGTTTCACTATCTCTCACGGGAGCGGTGCCGCCGGGGCCGAGATGCGCTCCGATAACAAACTGAAACTTAAAAACCCGCCGAATTTGGGCGATTTTTCAGAAAGCCGTAAATGCTTCGCGTGACTTCTATCGTTCTGCAGTTTGTTGATTTAGTGTTTTTTCGATGATGCTGAGCAATTTTCTATTTCAACCATGCCCTTAAACACAACATTAAAAGAGCTAATTACGCAAAAATATTTAACACTTAATTATCCCGGACTTTAATCATTTTCCTAAATGGTGTCCCTGGCCCAGGACTAAAACGCCACAAGCCTATTTTTCGCTGCGATGAGTAGTTTTCGCAGTAGCGATTTGGCCTGCGTTCTCTGAAACACCCTGTATATAGACCGACACGCTGTTACAAACAAGCCCGCGTTTGCCCACACCAGGTGTGGGCACTGCGCGTGCGCAGAAACCGAATTCGCGTGAGTGAAGCGTCTGTGCCTGCGCAGTGGCCGTCGACAGCGCACCGCAGCTGCGTGACGTCAGGGGCCGCGTGCCGATCTAATACCGGGTGTCTTTTGGTTTATTTCTTACATATTTGTTTAAAAAACACCGTGAAACCTACACTTATGCGGTTTGTGCGAGTGAGTTATACGCCAAGGGGGACATAACGGGGGTGGCTATCTTTGTGATAAGTCGGCTAATTAATTAAAATTCACTAATTAACTTTTTATTATTAAAAATAGACATATGGTTCCAATTAGAAACTTGCTGAGCGACGTTTAAAACCCTAGATCAGTAATTTTTATAAAAACTTTGAGCACGTGAGAAGCGTAGTAGTGCACTTAAGTTACCACTCGTGGAGCAGGTACAACGCTGGGGGCTAGATAAGACACGAAAAAATTGCGCGGGGCGCCTTACCGAAACCGCTAGCCTTGTACCTGCTCCACGAGTGGTAACTTTAGTGCACTACTACGCTTCCCACGAGTGCAAAGTATTTCTGAAAATTACCTATTTATGGGTTTTGGATGACGCTCAGCAAGTTTCTAATTGGAACCATACGTCTATTTTCACTAATTAAAACGTTTCTTAGTGAATTTTAGGTATTTGCCGACTTATCGATAAGATTAGCCACCCACATAATGCCCCCCTGGGTGTATAACTCACTCGCACAAACCACATAAGTGTAGCTTTCATGGCTTTTTTTTTAAACAAATCTGCAAGAATAAAAAAAACACCCTATATGTATATATATATATATTGTAAACGAAGAGGGGAGAGTGGTATTAATGAATTTTTGCAGTAAAGCAAGGAGGAAAAAAGTAAGCTGGCGAAAAAAAAATTATATACAAGGTGTTTTCTTTTTAAGCTTTACAGATGTGTTTTAAAAAAGAGCCTTGAAGGTTACACTTATGAGGTGTGTGCAGTTGAGTTGTACGGCCAATGTGGGTGACTAATTTTTACAATAAGTTAAATAATTATTTACAATTTGTTAATTAAATTTTAAATTATTTAAAATAGACATATGATCCTAATTAGAAACTTAGTGAGTGTCATTGAAAACTACTAAATCATAGCTTGTTAGCACGACTTGAAGCTCGTGGGAAACTCGGGGGCGCGCCAAAGTTACCACTCGTGAAGCAGGCTCACAGCTAGCAGGGGCAGAATGCGGTTGATAGGATTATCATCGCGTTCCGCCACTGCCAGCTTTGCGCCTGCTTAACGAGTGATACATTTGGCGCCCCCCAAGTTTCCGACGAGCTTCAAGTTGTTCTAAAAAGAGTTGATTTAGTGGTTTTGATGACGCTCAGAAAGTTTCTAATTGGAACCATATGTCTATTTTCACTAACTTAAAAGTCAGTTAACAAATTGTAATTATTAGTTGACTTATTGCAAAATTAGCCACCGACATAATGTCCCCCTGGCCGTATAAATAACCTGCACTAACCGCTTAAGTTTAACTTTCACGGCTTTTTTTAAACAAATCTTTAAACCTTTAAAAAAACTACTTGTATTTATATATACAAACACTGCCCATATTATAATTCTTTTCTTTTTGATATAGCTATTTTCTTTATCAGAAGGTTTCGAAGCATTAAATAAAATTTCATGGTACAAATAATATTCTTCAAAAAGGTAAAGTGTCAACTAGAACATAAACATGAACGCACAAATTATAAAAAGGATCAAACACAAGCAGAGGTGTGTTGGTTCCTTTCTATACTTACTATGTTCGAGTTTATGTTCTAGATGACACTTACAACTAGCATGTACCGACTAGCTCAAGTTGAGACTGTACTTCAAAAGGGTCTGGATGCCATATTAGAGCCGGCTGTTATCTAGCGGTGGACTCTGCTATATTACATTAACTTCTATTTAAAAGCGACAATGAGGAAAAACACTTGTTAACTTACTCCATGCAATGCACAAGGCACTAAAAACGCGAATGTGCTTCTTTTGTGCCATGCTTTTTTTCTAATTCTCAAAATTACATGAACGCGAAACGTAAGCGTCTTTCTGCTTTTTTATCGGCACAAAATATGGTTACATGAATTGAGTGTTGGGCTTGCTGGATATTGATTAGATAGTTATACGTACTCATTTTTTTCCCGTTTCAAAGGTCAAGCAGCTGTGTTCAAGCATCTGTATGGAGGTGTTTTTTTTATGAAATCTCTTCCCAAGTCTGATAACGGCAAGATCCTGAGACAAGACCTCAAAACAAAGGTTGTCCATGAAATAGAGAAGTTGAAAAAATAGTTGAGCTTTTCAGACTCCACAAGTTATACGAAAACCAGGACGTCACCTGCGATAAAGGTGTTTCTGTATTTCACTTGTAATAAACAAGAATAAAGAAAAATGCACAAGTTAATTCTTATGTTTGTGAGTTGGCTTCAATTTAAAACTAGATATGATAAAACGAAATTTTATTTATGTAATATAAAATAATTTGTCTTTGATGAAGTTTGCCTTTGATGATATAGACGGCAAGACTATAGAACACACAACAGACTTTTGGGGGCCGGGATATCACGTGAAGACTTGCGTGAGATAGTTGTGCTTGGCAAATTTTCCTTCCACTTCCACTTTTCACTTCTACTTCCTAAATGTTTAAAAGCACCAACACGTTCAAATAATACAAGTTAAAAAAAAGTTCTCACATCTTGAAAAAAAAAATACCATTACAATTTTAATTTTTGGGTATTAATTTAGCTATTATAACATACAAGCATATGGGCAAGTGATGTCGCAAAAGTAAATTTGTAATGCGTTTTTGACTTTTTCGTTTCAAAATATATCTGTTTCACATACAGTACTTACTTTTACGTCTGAGAACATGTGTATCTAAAGTACTATTCAGCAGCCCCTAAGGGCTTGCATTAGAAACTAGTTAACTGTTAAGTGCGTTATACCCTCGCTGTCAATGGCAAATGAGGGTGCAGTTTTAAGTCTCCGTAGGACTCTTTCAGATTAAATATTTAATTTTTAAATACCCTTTATAGATCAGAAGCAGTCACCTTTTTTTGTAAATTTAAAAACGTTTTATACGTACAGACAGGGGACGGGATGTGTTACCCCGCTCCCTGTCTTTATGTA